>JAFEMH010005084.1:0-140000 GCA_022495995.1 Adenophora triphylla var. japonica
TTGAGAAAAAGGGCATCGGTTTAAAAATAATAATAAAGCTGTTTTATGTGTGATGAGATTTTGAGTTCGGAGGTCGAGATGACTCCTCGGGAAGAGAATATTAGAATCTTAGAGCTCACCGAGAGAGTCGCCTCGTAAAAACGAGTCTTTCGGATACCCTAATATTCTTTAAATGTGTGTGTGTGTGTGTGTGCTTTTAAAAATGCATGCTTTGTGTCGGATGTCTACATTGTACGCTATGTATTGAAATGTATTGAAATAGTAATGGAAGGAAGCCTTACCAATGTTGGTTCGTGTCTGTCTTCCGTGAGGAATAGTGTTTGAGGATGGAATGATGTTCCGCACGGATCGGGATTGCTTCGGGAGGGCCGGTTGTACGCGGACGAGTTTCGGCGTGAGTTGAGATTGTAGCTGCGTTCGGGCGGAGGTTCGGCGTGCGTTGGGATCGCGGGGATCACTCGGGCGGGGATTTCGGCGTGCGTTGGGATGGCGGGAGTCACTCGGGCGGGATTTCGGCGTGGTTTGGGATCGCCGGTTTGACTCGGAAAGAGCGGGACACCTTGGAAAGACCGAGGCGAGGCCTCGGAGTACCCACGAGGGGCCTCGAGTACCTCGAGAGTGCCTCGGAGGCGGCGCGGGAGCGTCGCGGGAGCGCTCGGGGAGGCCGGAGCACCGCGAGGGAGCTCGAAAGGCCTCGGAAGGATCAGAAAGGGTCGGATTGCCAGAAGGGTCTTAGAGGAGCACGAAGGCTGGGGAGAGGAGAGAAGAGGGAGGTGTGAAAAATGAGGGAGGGGAGCCCTCTATTTATAGTAGGAGAAAAATGCAAGAGGTCAGTACGGACCTCCCATGGGTTATCCAGAATTTTGGTTTTCCTCGATTTGAGGGAATATGTGATGATGGTGAATATTACGGAATTATGATGTCCCCGTGCGAAAGAGGTCCGTACGGACCATCTTAGCATGCAAAGAGGTCCGTACGGACCAACCATGCATGAGGGTAATCATTTTCTCAGGATTTGAGGGAATATTGTGGACTTTAAGGGGATTCGGTAATTATTAAAACAAAGAGGTCCGTACGGACCACTTATGCTTTTTCCAATTTCTTGAAAATTCCCAAAAGGTCCTTTTGTCCCTTTTTATCCCGAAAGGCTCATCCCTTGGTTTGGTTGAGGGTTTTTGAGGGTTTTGAGTGCCGTAGGTCTTCGAGACTGTGTTTGTGAGTCTGCGGTGTTTCCCATGTGCTTGGAAGAGGGTGATCCAGTTGGGGTACTTACAAGCCCTCAACGACGTCGCTTACGGAGGAAGTGGGGTCGTTGATAAGATAAGGGTCCTAATCTGGATTGCGTGCTTTGGGAGAGTAAGTGGCCGGGGAGGTCGGGGGTGAGGATTGGCGGTGTCTAATTGTGTGGCCGTTTAGGTCAGTTGGCTGGACACTGCGATAGGATTCCTACGTATCCCTGGCGGGAATCAAGCCTTATCGTAGTTCGTGTGTGGGGTGAGTGTGGTAGTGCACGAGGACGAGAGATGTCCTCTGACTAAAACTCTATGGGTGGACGTGGTGGTGTCCTGGGTGACCGTATAGGTCGATGGCTGGACCCTGTGATAGGATTCCTACGTATCCCTGGCGGGAATCAAGCCTGGCCGTAGTTCAGAGGTCGTGAAATTGTGGGCGTGATGGTGCCACGAAGTAGCGTGTGGCCTTGAGTCGGTGGTAAGGACGGGGTGGTGTCCTAAGATGTGGTGACCGCTGAGGTCAATTGTGAGGACGTGGTGGTGTCCTGGGATGGAAACTTTACGATTTTCCTAATCGGGTGGTTTAAGGCCTTCCGGGCCGAAGATAGTGATTTGGGAGGTTTATACGGTCTTCCGGACCGAGTGGTTTAAAGCCTTCTGGGCTGGAGGTAGTATGAAGACTTGAATCGTCTTCTAGTTGTAGTTTGCCATGCGTGAGGACTTGAGTCGTCTTCTGGCTGCGATTTGCCATGCGTGAGGACTTGAGTCGTCTTCTGGCTGCGGTTTGCCATGCGTGAGGACTTGAGTCGTCTTCTGGCTACGGTTGTGTCATGCGTGAGGACTTTGAATCGTCTTCTGGCTGTGGTTGTGCCACGCGTGAGGACTTTGAATCGTCTTCTGGCTGTGGTTGTGCCATGCGTGAGGACTTTGAATCGTCTTCTGGCTGCAGTTGTGTCATGTATGAAGACTTGAGTCGTCTTCTGACTGTGGTTGTGTCATGTATGAAGACTTGAGTCATCTTCTGACTGCGGTTGTGTCATGTATGAAGACTTGAGTCGTCTTCTGACTGTGGTTTGCCATGCGTGAGGACTTGAATCGTCTTCTGGCTGCGGGTGTGTCATGTATAAAGACTTGAGTCGTCTTCTGACTGCGGTTTGTGGAGGCATGGCTGCCTTGAGCTTTGATTGCGAGAGGTGTAGATGCCTCATGCTTTATCTGCTGGGGAGAAAGTTGGACTTACGATGGCCGCCGGTGTTCTTCTGTTGGGGATCATCGTGGCCTTGTAGTGGCTTTTCCTGCTGAGAGGGTGACGTCGGGCTTACTTTGATGGCCGGTGCTTGCATTGTCGATGAACGTTTTGGAGGCGTTTTATGCCTTGAGATTTGTGCTGGGAGGTGTTGGCTCCTTCTTGCGCTTGTTTTGCCATTGAGTAGGCGAAGTCCGGGCTTACATTGACGGCCGGTGCTGGGGATATCTAGTCTTGTACGACTTCCTTTTGACTTGCTGGGGAAGGAGCTCGGGCTTACTTTGATGGCCGGTGTTTGCGTTGCCGTTGAGCGGGCGAAGTCCGGGCTTACATTGACGGCCGGTGGTTGAATTGCCGTTGAGTAGGCGAAGTCCGGGCTTACATTGACGGCCGGTTGTTGAATTTCCGTTGAGTAGGTGAAGTTTGGGCTTACATTGATGGCCGGTTTTTGAATTGCCGTTGAGTAGGCGAAGTCCGGACTTACATTGACGGCCGGTGGTTGAATTGCCGTTGAGTAGGCGAAGTCCAGGAGCTTACATGACGGCCGGTGTTTGAATTGCCGTTGAGTAGGCGAAGTCCGGGCTTACATTAACGGCCGGTGGTTGAGTTGCCGTTGAGTGGGCGAAGGCCGGGCTTACTTTGACGGCCGGTGGTTGAGTTGCCGTTGAGTGGGCGAAGTCCGGGCTTACACTGACGGCCGGTTGTTGAATTGCCGTTGAGTAGGCGAAGTACGGGCTTATATTGACGGCCGGTTGTTGAATTGCCGTTGAGTAGGCGAAGTCCGGGCTTACATTGACGGCCGGTGGTTGAATTGCCGTTGAGTGGGCAAAGTCCGGGCTTCTGTTGACGGCCGGTGGTTGAATTGCCGTTGAGTGGGCGAAGTCCAGGAGCTTACATTGGCCGGTTGTTGAATTGCCGTTGAGTAGGCGAAGTCAGGAGCTTACGTGTGGCCAGGTGGTTGAATTGCCGTTTGAGTGGGCGAAGTCCAGGGCTTACATTGACGGCCGGTGGTTGAATTGTCGTTGAGTGGGCGAAATCAGGAGCTTCCGGCAATACGGCCGGTGGTTGGATTGCCGTTGAGTGGGCGAAGTCCAGGGCTTACGTGTGGCCGGTGGTTGAATTGCCGTTGAGTAGGCGAAGTCCAGGGCTTAACGTGACGGCCAGGTGGTTGGATGCCGTTGAGTGGGCGAAGTCCAGGGCTTACATTGTGGCCCGGTGGTTGAATTGCCGTTGAGTGGGCAAAGTCCGGAGCTTACAGATGGCGTAGGTGGTTGAATTGCCGTTGAGTGGGCAAAGTCCGGGCTTACACTAACGGCCGGTGGTTGGATTGCCGTTGAGTGGGCAAAGTCTGGGCTTACATTGACGGCCGGTTGTTGAATTTCCGTTGAGTAGGCAAAGTCCGGGCTTACACTGACGGCCGGTGGTTGGATTGCCGTTGAGTGGGCAATGTCCGGGCTTACATTGACGGCCGGTGGTTGAATTGCCGTTGAGTGGGCAAAGTTCGGGCTTACACTGACGGCCGGTGGTTGGATTGCCGTTGAGTGGGCAAAGTCCGGGCTTACATTGACGGCCGGTGGTTGAATTGCCGTTGAGTGGGCAAAGTGTGATGCTGAAGATTCGGATTAGGGTTCATTTGCTTTCCCTCTTTCCATATCTTCTCTTTTTTCTTTTAGCAACATAAATTAGATGTACCTGTAATAAAACACTCGTATTTGCATGGCAAACGCATTTTATTTTAAGATGTAATGTCGTTTTTGTGATTCCCGAGAATTGTCCTAGGAATGGTTGCTATTATTTTTTTTATTTTTGTGCATGCCACGTGAGCTGAGAGTGCGTTTGTGGGTAGTGTATGTTTGCCGGAAATGGCTTTGGCCAGTGTTTGGGCAGTCTGGATCAAGGTCCTACTGAGAACAGTGGTTGTTGTCTTGTTCTTTGAGAAAGTGGGGCCAAGATGCAATAAGGTCCGTACGGACAGACCTAGGTTGCAAAGAGGTCCGTACGGACCAACCTTGCTTTTGGGAAGGAAATAAATGCTTTCCAGTGTCTGGTCTTTCCCCATTTCCCCATTTGCAGCCATTTTCGAGCTTTCTTCCCCATTTTCTCTAGAAACCTCCATTTTTGCCATGGATTCTTCGTATGTTCCTAGAATTTTGCCGAGGCTTTCGCAGGAGAGGCAAGCACACTTCCTTGAACAGCTGAAAATATGGATGTGGCGCCGTATGAGGCATCAGAGACGGGTTTTCGAGGTAAGGTTTCGTCTTTGCTCGATTTGGTCTTTTAAGGAGTTGGTTCCTGATTGGGATTTGTTGCGGGCTGCCGCGAAGTTCTGGGATGTTAGGAGGCATGTGTATTGCTTCTCCTACAATGAAATGGTGCCCACCTTCGAGGATTTTCGGGCTTTGATTGGAGGGCCCGGAGGTGGAGGCCATCTCGCTTCCTTTGATTGGTGGTGCTTTGCGGTGAGCGTGAAGCTTGCGAGGCTTTCTTCGTTCTTCGTTGGAAGAAGTGCGGGGCATGATCCTAGATTCGGGTCATATTGACATTTACGAGGCTGTAGGAGCGGTTTATGGTTGATGATGAGTGATGTCTCTTGGGACGCATTTGCCTTGTGCGTGATGGCGACGCTTTTCATGGTCGGCTCCGCTTGGCATTTGCGATGGCGCTTTGTTAGATGTGGTTGGGCAGCTGCGAGTGGAGAGGATATTGTCCCGTTGGTCTTTGGGGGAGACTCTTCATGGTATCGACCGTCGCGGCGGGGATCGTTTCATGAGAGGGGAAGCCCCGCTTTGCTCACCTTGTGGGCTGCGAGAGAGACTTCGAGGCCATGCCCGAGGCTCAGGACGTCGTTTAGCCCGTGGTCATTTGCTCGGCGACCTCTTGTGTTGGATATGGATCGATCCGCTGGGAGAGATGGATGGCACGGCTTGGTACGCATCGAGATCCGTTGGTGGGTTCCTTGGGGATTGAGACTAGGAGGGTCTTTCGGGAAGGGTCCTATGTCGTCGAGTTCCATGTTTGTCTTGGTCCTCCTTCTATATTCCGTCGCTTGTTTCCCGGCGGTTTGGGATGAAGCGGGAGCCTTTGTTGGTGGGATGACCTTGCTACTACGGAGATAGCTCCTCTTTGTATGGCGGCTCAGTGCTTTCTTGTATTTTACGAGGTATGGAAGTATTCCACTTTCCCTCTGTGGTGCTCCTTAGACGTCGGGAGAGTGTCGTATTGACGACTCGTGCACGGCTTTGGTATGAGCGGCGTGTTGGGCGATCCCAAGTGGCTTTGGAAGCGGGCGTGTAGCGATTACAGGACCGGTTGCCGTAGTAGCTATTGCCTTAGGAGTGCCGAAGCATGTTCGACCCTCGGGATGTTACGGGAGACACTTTATTTGACTACGAGACCCGAGTTGACCGGCGACGGGGAGAGGTCCTCTTTTACGGACTCGCGGGGAGGAGATCCGAGCCGAAGCACGGGCGAATGAAGCCACGAGAGGCTGCTGGATTGTTTGACTCTACGGGGAGGACCCCGATCTCGGGCGAGAGACGCGGAGTTGGTTCGCGTGGAGCGAAAGAAGACTCGCCGGGGACGAGGGAAGAAAGGGAAGAATGGCGAGGGACAAGCGCGAGATGGCGCGGAATGACCTCCTAGGTATCCATTCATTGCATTGTAAACACATTATTTGTTAAATGTATTAAGGTATCTTTTAGCATGTTGTGAACTTGAGAGTAGACCGTGCTTGAACTCATCAAGAAATGTTGTAACCGTTAGTGATTTGTGATTTACTTTTATAGCTTTGTCGAGACGCAAGATCTCTTGTTTGCTTTTGTTTCTTTTGTGCACCTTGTCGGCGTCCATCTTTGAACTTTTGTTGCATTTGCGGGCTGACGATGCAGGCCATGGCGGCAATCCCCTTTGCTTAGGCTTTGTGCTTGGGCGAGAGGTTGAATGATCCACGACAAGTCGTTTGATGGTCATTTCCGTAGCTTCCTTGCCCTTTGTTGGTGTCGGGCTCTTGACCTCAATTTCGCAGCTTCTGTTTGAGCTTTTTTTTTTATTTTTTTTGTGAGCCCTTGCTCGAGCTCTTTTTTTTTTTGAAGTGCGTGAGGGCGAAGATAAGCCCCTGGCTTGGAAGTAGACATGGGTCAGTCGTTTGACGTTGAGTGACCTCCGGATGTCCTTTGATGTTGCCGCAGTCGTTTGACTTGGTCAAGGTGACGTTGGGGCGTGCTCTTGAAAAGTGCATAGCTTGATGGAAGTCTTGATTGACATTCAAACTTTTGACTTTTTTGTGTATTTTTAGACCGGACCAATTAAGGTTGCCTACGTTCCCCGGACTAGAGGGCTCGGAGTGCAGTAGTTCGACACTACATGGAGTGCCAAGAGATGCACGGTTGTTCTTCTTCGGGCGAAGTATCTGCGGAGTTTGCTTAGTTATTTGGATTCAAGAAGGGATTGCCGTCTAGGTGCATCGGCTTCATGGCACCTCCGGAGAAGATCTTTTGAACCACGAAAGGGCCGATCCATGTGGGTTCCCATTTTCCCGGTGGGTTGGTTCGAGTGGGAGGCTTTTCTTTGAGTACAAGGTCGCCTTCCACGATGTCTCGGGACTTGACTTTCTTGTCGAAAGCTCTAGCCATCCTGCTTTGATAGGCTCGGACGTGTTCCATGGCCTTTAGTCGTCGCTCGTCTAGCAGAGCCAATTCGTCATGTCGGCTTCGGAGCCATTCGACTTCGTTGACGTCATTTTCCAGCGGCACTCGGAGTGAGGGAATTTCTAATTCAATGGGAAGGGCCCTTCCATCCCGTATGTCGGGCGAATGGGGTTTCTCCCGTGGGCATTACGGCGATGTGCGGTAGCCCCAAAGTGCAAGGTGCGGCTTCTCGGGCCAATCTCGTCCTCGGGTGGTCATTTTCGGATGATCCGTTCGAGGGTCTTGTTTCTTTGCTTCCACGGCGCCGTTTGTTTGTGGCCGGTAGGGAGAAGATTTGTGGCGTGTGATCTTGAATTCGGCCCGGCGATGCAGCCGAATTCCCCCTCGAAGTGTGAACCATTGTACGATATGACCTCATTTGGGATGCCGTATCGGCGAGATGATGTTTTCCTTGAGGAAATGCGCGACCTTCTTGGAGGTAAGTACCTTGTAGGACTTGGCTTCGACCCATTTGGTGAAGTAGTCGATGGCTACTAAGATGAACTCGTGGCCAGATTCTTTGCTGGCGGAGCGATTTTCCCGATGACGTCAATTCCCCAGTGGCAAATGGCCGAGTGTAGTCATGCGGTAGAGATCGTGGGGAGCGAGATGATTGAGGTTGGAGAACCGTTGACACTTGTCGCGGCTTCGGACAAAGTGGATGCAATGCGCCTCCATGGAGATCCGGTAGTAGCCCATCACGAGAATGATTTGCATCGGGGCTGCGGCGTTCATGTGGGGACCGCAAGCCCCATTGTGGACTTCGTTCATGAACTTGTTTGCCTCTTCCTGGTTGATGCGGCGTAGGAGTGGTCCATGGTAGCGTTTCTTGTATAGCATGTCCCCAGGATGACGAAGTGAGAGGCGAGGCGTTTTAGGGCCATGATGCTCTTGGTTTTGACCCCTCACGTGTGTGGGCCCTCCTTGTTCATGAAGGTGGTTTCCCGCTCTTGAGGTATTGGAAGATACGATTATACCATGGCTCATTGATGGGCTTAGGTTACAGTTCGATCTCACAACAATAGTCGGGAATTTCCTTTCGTCCGACTTTGAAGGGTTTGATTGCTTTTCCTTCAGGGATTTCCACAAGTGAAGCCAAGGTGGCTAAGGCATCTGCAAACCTGTTTCGGTCTCTTGGCAAGTAGTGGAAGGTGACCTCTTCAAATTGTGTGATGAGGTCCTCCATGCAGGCATGGTATTTTTGCAAGCCTGGGTCTATGGTTTTCCACTTGTTGGAGACTTGGTTGATGATCAGGGCTGAATCCCCATAAACTTCGAGTTTCTGGACATTCCTCTCGAGTGCGGCTTGTAGTCTGGCAGCACAGGCTTCATATTCGGCGGCATTGTTGGTTACCTCGAAATTGAGCTTTATGGCGATTGGAGTATGCTCGTCCTTGGGATCGACCAAGAGCATACCAATGCCGTTTCCTTTTTTGTTGGCTGCTTCATCAAAGAACAGTTGCCATAGATTTTCGCCTTCGAGTACAAAGATTCCTTCGTTTGGAAATTGTGGTTCAGGGCCTCGAGCCTCGTCGGTTGGGAAATCAGCCAGTTGTTCAGCCATTGCCCGTCCCTTGATTGACTTTTGGTTCACGTACTTGATGTCAAATTCTGCTAGGAAGAAAGACCATTTGGAGAGCCTCATTGACAAAGATGGTTTGTCGAAGAGGTATTTGACTGGGTCCATTTTGGACACCAAGTGTACCGTGTGCGACTGCATGTAGTGCCGTAATTTTCCGACAACCTATACCAGAGCTGCGCAGGTTTTCTCGAGGGCGAGTAGTTGAGTTATTTGCCTTGAAACTTTCGGCGACGAAGTAGATGGCGTTCTCGACTCGTGACTCTTTCTTTTCTTGACAGAGCATGGCTCCAACTGCGGTGTCGGTCACGATTAGGTATAGTAACGGTGGCTTCTCCTCGTGGGGAGGACAGAGAATCGGAGGACTCACAAGGTATGCCTTTATTTCCTCAAAGGCATCTTGGCATTACGAGTTCCATTCGATGTCGGCGTTCTTCTTCATCGGTTTGAAGATTGGCTCGCACATGGAGGTCAATTGGTTGTGAAGCGGGCGATATCTTTGCGGGCGGCCCATGAAGCTTTTCACCTGCATGCGAGTTTGCGGTGGTCTCATTTCGATGATGGCCTTGATCTTTTGAGGATCAACCTCGATGCCTCTCTCGGTGACCATGTATCCCAGACCTTGCCTCGGCTAACCCCAAATGTGCATTTGGCGGGGTTTAGCCTCATTGAGTGTTTTCGGAGGCGATTGAAGAATTTTCTCGGGTCTGCGAGGTGTTGTCCATCGATCCCTTTGAGTGGATGATCATGTCATCGACGTACACTTCGATCTCTTTGTGGATCATATCGTGGAAGAGGGCGGTTCTTTGCCCGTTGGTAGGTAGCCCGGCGTTCTTTAGTCCGAACGGCATTACGTGTAGCGATAGGTTCCCAGGGGTTGTGAAAGGCTGTCTTTTCTTGGTCTTCTTCGGCCATCTTGATTTGATTGTAGCCGGCAAACCCGTCCACGAAGGACTTGACTTCAAATTGGTGTAGTGTCTACTAACATGTCGATGTTGGGTAGTGGAAAATCGTCCTTGGGACTTGCTTTGTTGAGATCTCGGAAGTCCACGCGTGCAACGTACTTTTCCATTGGCCTTGGTGACCGTGACGATATTGGAGAGCCATGTGGGGTACTCGATCACCACGATGAAGCCGACGCGGAGCATTTTTTCGATCTCTTCTTTGACTTGTAAAGACCATTACGGCTTGATTCGGCGTAGCTTTTGCTTGATGGGCTTAGCCTCGGGATTCAAAGGAATCCGGTGTTCTACAATGTTTGGATCTAATCCGGGCATGTCTTGGTAAGACCAAGCGAACACGTCCACGAATTCTTTGAGCGGTGCGATCAATGCGTCTTGCTCTGTGCCAATGAAGAAACTTCCGATTTGCGTCTCTTTTGGCTCTTGGCGGTTCCCAAATTCACTTTGGTTAAAACCTCCTCGCGGCTTGGGCCCGGTTTTCTCTCGTTTGACAACATGCTTAAAGATGTGCTTAATGTATTGTTCATTTAATGTATCCTGCTTCTTCATCAAGTGAATCGTTATTAAGCTTGTTTGTGTGTTAGTTAATTTATCGGTTGTTAAAGATGCAATGAGAGGATACTCGGAAAGATCGAAGCATTCATTAAGAGCATACGGGAATACATTATTGGCAATGAGTTCGTAATCTTCGGCGTGAGGCCATCGAGATGACTCGAGAGACTCAAATTCAAAGATAATGGACTCGGGATGAGTTTTGACATTGGACTCTAGGACTCGAGGGTCGGACCAAGTTGTTCGATCATGTCCTTTTTCGGGCGGTGGGTCGGAGAAGGTGGCCCGGTTATTGAGTGGCAATGAGCTTGATAGGAGGCGGGGTTTGAAAGCCTTTGTGTCACCGTTCCCAATCATGGCTATCACAGAGTTATCGAAACAAGATCGATTAGATGCTGGCATCTCGATTTCTTCTTTGAAGAGCGAGGTGGAGCGGTGGCTCGTTCAAGCATCGTCTGCGGAGTCTTTTGCTTTTGTCTTGGGCATTACTAGCTCGAATGCGGACTCGTCCCGCTTGTTGAAGGCGGGAATGTTGACGAGAGAGTTTTTCGAGTTCTTACGCCAAGAGGGGTTTTCCCGAACCAAAATTCGTTGTGAATAGTGGTGGTCATGGATCCCGGTAGAGGCGGTGTGTCGAGAAATGCTCTTCGGACGGGATTTGGCTTGAGGCCTCGAATCTTGCCGGGTTCTTTGGAGCTTGTCCATGGTTGTCGGCCAGCATTGTTTGGCGCTGATCAGCTCTGTTTCCTTTCCTGGATCCTCTTCCAAGTTGCCGGCCTTCTTTGTGAAGTACTTGGTCATGTCGAAGCTGTAAGGACGAAGATCGGAGATTGCGTGCAAGCCTCTTTTGTTATCTGCGGAGCGTTTTCGTGCAGCTCGCTTGTCCTCCGCAATGTGTTCGGGAGTAGGAGAGTATCCCAAGCCATGGAGGGTATTCTGTTCTTTGATATGGATGATTTGTTGGGTACCCTGATGGCGTTTTCCCAAACCGAGCCCCGAGATGTAGTTCATGTGCTTCATCATTTTCATCGGGGGAGGGATCTTGTCCCAAATCAAAGGCAGGTCTATGTGGCATACCTGGGCCTTTGGGCTTTCGATGGTGAACCCTGTTAGCATCATGCCATCATCGTCGTGTTTGATCTCTAAGACCGGGACACCGTTTGTGTCGGTCCTTTCGGTGACTACGCTATCACCGTAGATGATGGTTAGATCTGTTCCTTGGACGAACTTTACGCACTGATGGAGAGTGGATGCCACCCCATTGATCTGGTGTAGCCAGGGGCGTCCCAAAATGGCAGTGAATGTGATCGGGATGTCGATGACTTGGAAATCCGTCGGGACCATTTGTTTTCCGAACCACAGGTTCAAAGTGGCTATTCCCAAGACTGGGCGGGACGTTGAGTCGTATGCCTTGATTGCCTGGGTTGAGGGCTTTAGATCAGTCACTTTTATCCCTAGCAGATCCATCATTTTGGATGGCAGGACATTCATGGATGATCCCCGGCCCATCTACCAAAACCCGTGGGAGACGACGCTCGTCCAGTTGGACTGTTATGTAGAGAGGCTCATTGTGGTCAGCCCCAAATTTTGGAAGGTCGAGCTCTGTGAAAGTGATGATATTGCTGTAATTAACGTTGCCAATCATCTGAACTGCTTCATCAGGTGTCACTGTGATGGGAACCATAGTCTGGGCCAGGCTTTCTTCCAACTTGAGCTTGTGCGGGTAAGATGAAGTGAGTAAGGACCAGAGCGAGATGTTAGCCTGAGTACGCTTGAGCTGAGTTAAGACAGGATCTTCAGCCTTTGGGTCCAAGGTTTAAGCTTCTTTGGCGTAGGGCCCCTTTTCAGTTCGTGGCTCAGGTATGGTTGGCCTTTTGTCTGCCCGTGGAGGATTCACTGGGATTTGACCGGAACGTGTCGGAACGTGTCGGAACGTTCACTTCTGGCCTTATGGTTTTGCTTGTCTCTCCTATTTCTGTAGTGGGAGGACCCTGATTGGCGTAAGGCCAGACTGCACATTTCAATTCGTTCACTGTCATAGCTTTTACTGAAGCATCAATAGTGGCTTTGAGATCTTCCCAAGACAGGGGTTGGATTATCTGGACCTTCGGGCCTTCGGTGGCGGTGCGGAGCTCGTCCCAGCTGATCATGGAGCAGACGTTGCCATGGTCTTGTGTAGAGCTAGGCTTGCTGGAGTAGATGACATAGTAGTCAAACTTCCCGAGGGTTCTCCAAGGGTTCCGACTGGGATCACCGGATTCATACCTCTTCTTTAGTTTTTGTTGAGAAGATGGCTTCTTCTTTCTTCGAGGACGGCCCTCGTTCATTTCATCACGGAATTCCATTTCCGGACAAGCACTGTCATCGCAGCGTCCCACCGGATGTGTCCGTTGTTCGGCGGTGGTGCAGGACCTCGGGAGGCCGAATGGGCGAGGCCTTCCCCGGAGGGTCTGGCCTTATGTCATAACCGCATGGTTCGTACGAGGGCAACGAGGTTGACTTACGGGAGACAATGAGAGGCGTTAGAAGGCTGCGAGGAGCGATCATGGCTTTGGAAACCCCAGGTAGTTGGGTGGCTAATGTCCCGAAGTGGTGCATAGCGTCTTCGATCCGAGCTTGTTGTTCACCTTGGCGTTTCTCAATAGCCATGAGGACTGCCAAACTTTTTCCAATGTTGGGAAATTTCTTGGGGGTAAGGTCCCATTCTCATCGTTGTTATCCACCGACTTGGCCATGGGAATTGACGGACCGTCCCGGTGACAGAGCCGGGAAGAAAGTTGGACCTTGCGGCTTTGACACGGGGAGACGGGTTCCTGGGTACTCTCGATCACTCTCTGTTAGGCTGGAGGGTGACGGGCAAGGTTTAGACACGGGAATGGCCTCACGGGATAAAAGGGGAAAGCTCACGTGGCATGCGGTTTCCGTTTTTTTATTTTTTTGTTGTTTTAATTTACTTAAAACATGTTTTCTCGTAGTCCTAGGTAGGTTGGAAAAGATTGCTCTTCTTTTCGCAACTATGCTAGATCACGGGTCGATGGAGACCATACGTGCGGCTATAAGCCCCTCGTTTTGCACCCGTATTTCGACATCCCGGGGTGGACGGCCCGGGCGAGGGTCCTATAGGGCAAGCGGTTTCCACCGGCCTAAAAGAAAAATCGAACCTAAGGACCGAGCTTTCGTCATGTTCGTTTTGATGCGTTAGCCATGTGAATAGTGAACCGAGCCGGCCACCGAGTCAAGATCGTGTCAAGAGTTCGGCATGACCTCTCTTTACCTTGCTTGCGCAAGGGATTTGTGACGTTAGGCGTTGGTGGGTCATATTGTCATGGGCGACGTATCAAAGGCGTGATGACATGGTGTCATGTGAGCATGGATGTATATCCGGGACGGAACATCGTGCAGGTGTAGCTTCGGAAATCAAGATCGAGTCGAGATTTTAGCATGACCTTTCATCGCTTTGCTTGCGAGGATCTTGAGTTCCGAGCCTTGACTCAGAAAATGGCCGGCATGGTATATGTATCCAGGCTGTATGACACGGACTGGGTAAAAACCAACCGAGTCTGGACAGAGTGTGACTCAAGACTCAAACGTGCAGGGTTGACGCTTGGCTAGGATGGGATGTTTGGAATGATCCCGTGCGCATCCGAGAGGCCTAGGAAGACCAAACGGACTGCAACTGAGACCACTCCGGGTTAAGGGTTGTAGTGTGCAGTGTATCCGAGGCAGCATTGCGCGTAGCGTGCAGTGTAACCGAGGCAGCAGTGTGCGTAGTGTGCAGTGTAACCGAGGCAGCAGTGCGCGTAGTGTGCGGTCTCTAAAATTCTTTTTCTGAGTAAAACAGAAGTTTTTTTCGAAGAATTTTAAATGTATGCACAGATGTATATTGATGCATTTTTTTGTATTTTTATTTTTTTTTTGTAAAATAAAAAGTAAAGCACGTGCACACACACAACAGTTAAAGAAAGGGGTAAAATGAAAGTTTGACCCTCATCATTGTTTTTAAAAATCTTTTGTTTTGTTTAAAAAGATTTTAAAACAAAAAAAAAGTCCCCAGCAGAGTCGCCAACTGAAATTACCCGGGATCCGGCTCCTAGAGCGCGGGAGGCCCGTGCATCTCGCATTCGTGTGTCACTGTTCGGGAATGTTCGCCCGGATCCGAGAGGCAGCGCGTTCGCGCCCCGGCATCTGGCTTTATTCCGCTTTAGCGTTGCGTGTTGGAGGTGTCTCGCTGTGTTTTGCTTTGTAGAGTCGCCACGCCGTTTTTATTAAAGCCCAAAACATTGAAAAAGGGCATCAGTTTAAAAATAATAATAAACTGTTTTTTGTGTGATGAGATTTTGAGTTTGGAGGTCAGATGACTCCTCGGAAAGAGAATATTAGAATCTTAGAGCTCACCCGAGTCGCCTCGTAAAAACGAGTCTTTCGGATACCCCTAATATTCTTTAAATGTTGTGTGTGTGTGTGTGTGCTTTTAAAAATGCATGCTGTATCGGATGTCTACATTGTACACTATGTATTGAAATGTATTGAAATAGTAATGGAAGGAAGCCTTACCAATGTTGGTTCGTGTCTGTCTTCCGCTGGGGAATAGTGTTTGAGGATGGAATGATGTTCCGGCACGGACCGGGATTGCTTTGGGAGGGGCCGGTTGTCTGCGGACAGAGTTTCGGCGTGAGTTGAGATTGTAGGCTGCGTTCGGGCAGAGTTTCGGCGTGCGTTGGGATCGCAGGGATCACTTGGGCAGAGTTTCGGCGTGCGTTGGGATGGCAGGAGTCACTCGGGCAGAGTTTCGGCGTGGTTTGGGATCGCCGGTTTGACTCGGAAAGAGCCGGGACACCTTGGAAAGACCAGGCAAGGCCTCGGAGTACCACGAGGGGCCTCAGAGTACCTCGAGAGTGCCTCGGGGCAGCGCGGGAGCGTCGCGGGAGCGCTCGGAGAGGCTTCGGAGCACCACGAGGGAGCTCGGAAGGCCTCGAAAGGATCCGAAAGGGGCCGGGATTGCCCCGAAGGGTCTTAGAGGGGAGCCTGAAGGCTGGGGGAGATGAGAGAAGAGGGAGGTGTGTGAAATGAGGGAGGAGAGCCCTCTATTTATAGTAGGAGAAAACTGCAAAGAGGTCCGTACGGACCTCCCATGTTATCCAGATTTTTGGTTTTCCTCGATTTGAGGGAATATGTGATGATGGTGAATATTCTGGAATTATGATGTCCCCTGTGCAAAGAGGTCCGTACGGACCACCTCAGCATGCAAAGAGGTTCGTACGGACCAACCATGCATGAGGGTAATCATTTTCTCCGGGATTTGAGGGAATATTGTGGACTTTAAGGGGATTCAGTAATTATTAAAACAAAGAGGTCCGTACGGACCACTTATGCTTTTCCAATTCCCTGAAAATTCCCAAAAGGTCCTTTTGTCCCTTTTTATCCCAGAAAGGCTCATCCCTTGGTTTGGTTGAGGGTTTTTTGAGGGTTTTGAGTGCCATAGGTCTTCGAGACTGTGTTTGTGAGTCTGCGGTGTTTCCCATGTGCTTGGAAGAGGGTGATCCAGATTGGGGTACTTACACCACCGTATTCATTACTTCCAAAGACTAAAACCTTAACGAGAAAACAGAATTAGAGTCAACTTCCTCTCGGCCAAGGACTAAAAACCATTAGGTAAATTGTGGTATGGGATGCCTGGATCTTCTGCATCCATGACATCTGCAACCGCGACAGGAGTTGGTGCAAGTAACAACACGCTTCACTTCTAGAAAGCTGACATTTCTATCATTCATTCCACTAACTGAAACTCTCGCACTCTTGAAGAAAAACAATAAAATTATCTCATTCCACCTCCCCTTAATTCCATCATATGAAAGTCATCATAATAAGTCATTAGCAAATCATGAATACCAGATCTTCCAAACCCAAGATTGATTATCGTCACATCAGGCCGTAAAAACCTTACATAGGTATTAAACTTAATGTTCATTTCTTCATCAGTAAGAAATTCATCGGCCAAGAACATGAAAGACAATGGACTATTTTCACCCTCGAAATCAAGGTTGATTGCCAAATTATCAGGAACAGAAAAAATTTCCAATCTCTCAAACATTTCATAAGGAGATCTACGCAAGGCAAATCTAACTTGATCAGACCTCCTATCAACCACCACATACCTTGCATCCTGGCCATAAATGTCAGGAGTGCGAAACGTAATGGTATTTCCACTCAAAAGATGAATATTTGAATTGATAGCTATATTCATTTCTACACAGGGAAGAAGGCCTATATGCAGAAATTGAGAAAGAAATTGAATGGGCGTGAAAAGTTTTTTTTTCCACTGAGGAACAATGGTAAATGCATAGGTACTTATATTCACTAAATGGGGAGTAATTTGTTCAAATATCAACCCAAGAGACACCAATTCTTCAATGGACATGACTGTTATCTACCGATTTTAAACCCCTACATATTCTCATAATTAACACATATATAAAGCTATTTGTAAACTACAACCTAGGTCATCAAATCAAATCACGTCTATAATAAACGTCACAATGCAATGAATCAGATAGGAGGGAGCAAGTAAAGATACCTGGTCAATTTCATCGATTGTTCTTCAATTGCCGTTTTCTGCATTCGAAATTGAAAGCACAATTCAGATTTATCCACAAAGCTATATATATAAAAAAATCAATACTAACCTCCCTCCGTCATCGATCAAGAATACCCATCATTACATCGAGAACAAAAACTAATTTCACACAAATAGACCGTCAATTGATACTTCGATTTAAGCGCCGCTAACGCCGTAAAATGAGTGGATAAGAACATACTGTCCATCACCTACGAAGATAACATCTAACAACACATTTACTTTCAAATAACCCCCACATAATATATGAAGAATTAGAAATATCCTAGCTTTATTCTAGCAAACCAAATGGTCCTTAAATTACTCAAAATTTCTAATGAACCCATTCTAAAATCTATTTTTCATAACAGTCCTTGGAAACATATACCCCGTGCGGAGCACAAACTTAAACCTAGTTTTAAGAAAGATATATTTTACAGAAGCGCGATTCAATAGGCGGTTAAATAAAAATTGAATTTAAACAAAACTATTTGTTTGTTTTAAGTGTTAAAAATTGACGTTCCGTGATTTTTTACTTAGATTTTTTAAAATTGATTTTAACACAAACACATTATAGTAACAATAGTATTGACACTCTTTTATAATACGGGCACATGCACCCTTTAAACACTAACACCGATGTTTGTTAAAATTACCACTTGCAGTATTTTGATAATCTTTAATTCATGTATTGACACGGCAAGCTTCTAAAAAAAGTCAGGCGGATACTATGTGGCGGAGCTAGGCCTAGACGGGGTCCAAGAGGGGCCGAGAATTTAGACAAAGATTATAAAGCATATGAAAATTATAAATGTATTACATCATTCACAACATAATCTAAGGTCAAAACAAATTAAACATTGTGTCATTTGTTATCATTGTCAATTCTTGCAAAACAACGCCACTTAAAAGCAACAAAAAAATATTTAGACCGCATATACCCGCCTATATTCACCCATACTGCCTGATCCACCTATATTCGCCCCTACTGCCTGATCCACCTATATCGCCCAGAACGGACTACGACCGCACTTAGGCTTTTTCTTATCTTCAGCAAAGTTCAATATCCTGTTGAGCATCCAATTTGTTATGCCTGATCCACCTATATTCGCCCCTACTGCCTCCACCTATATTCGCCACTACTGCCTGATCCACCTATACCGCCCAGAACGGACTACGACCGCACTTAGGCTTTTTCTTATCTTCAGCAATGTTCAATATCCTGTTGAGCATCCAATTTGTTATGCCGCCTTTTAAAGGTGTTGTCTTTTACGGCACCTTGAGTATGGTGTAATAAAACACTGTTCATCAATGCAATTGCAAACCCACGGTGTGGTGTAAAAAAACACTCTTCACCAATTACAAATGAATGGCAAGCCAACTTCATCAGTATATTGAAAGGACATGAATCGCTTACAATCTGATTTGGCGAGCGATGAAAATGTTCATCTAGATTAAGCACGAAGACGAAAATTGCATGAACTGATGAACTGACTGATTCTCATAACAAATAAGCGCAAACAATTTAGTGAGTCATTTTTCTTAATTTCATCGTATTCTCAAGTCAAAAAAATAGTGAGTCTTTGACTCATTCGAAAATGACGAATTTTTTTTTTGAAACTGCTCCTACGAAGCTAAAATGTTGAGCAACATTCGAAGACCCATAAACTATCACCATCCCCCATATATTGCCAATATAACAAGGATTAGGTTGACTGGTATAAAACCTACTTATTACAGTAAAGTTAATCCCGGTCATAGATAAAAAAAAAACTGAGCGAGGGAGGGAGATGTATCCAAATTTCGATGGCAGCAACAGACTGTAGGCTCCTGATCCATGCATAGTAGGTGAACAGGCAGTTTCCCAGATGAGTACTAGCATTACTTTGGGCCAAAAGAGTCCGGGGGCATTTATGGATAAAGGGGTGGAGTACCTGTAAGCTTCATTGGAAATTACTAGCATTATGAGAAGTCGTCGTCTTCTTTACAAGTTTAGGTGGTTCACAATTCACATCAAACTAACTACATATATATATATATACACGATCCTATGCATAGTACATGAACAAGCTGCTCCCAGATGAACAAGCAATTAGATTGGTCTTTGGGTGCCAAGCTAAATGCAGCAACTTGGCGTTTACGTCACAAGCCGATTCGTTGATTCCCAAATCAGAATTATCATGCCCTGAGGATAAAAAGAAAAAAAGAAAGAAATTGAAGGAAGTTATGGTGAGAATGAGTGGTATATCAGAATTCAGAAGCACAAAGAAAGTGAATTCAGCCAGCCAACCCTGTCGGTAAAATCCACGTGTCAGGTTGCTCAGTGATGATCTTCTGGTCCGAGGAGCTGCTTGATGAGTTTTCCTACAATCAACCCCAGTCATGAGTACATAAAGAATGACTTGACTGCTGGAAAATATTGCAAAATTTTCATTTTACTGGGTCTCCTTAACATCCCTAACACCTAAGGGCGACAGGTCCTAGACTTGAAACTTGACATAGTCTGCTCTCATGTTTTCCTTTTCGATGCCATCACATAGTGTTTTCTTGATCTACCCAATTGATCAAGTGTTTCTGATGCCATCCATCCCATAGGAATATCTGGTACTTTCAACTTCAAGGTTGTAATCCAGGTCTAGTACAACACCCTCAAGTGCGTAACTAGTGGCGAACCAACAACAATTTGTATGGGTGCAAGTGCACCCATTGAATTAATGAGTTTGTATAGTTCAGTGGTAAAATGCTAGGATTCTTGATGTTGTGTGCTCAAGTCCCACCAAAGACATTTTTTCTCCACAATTTTCATTTTAAAGCTTTAAATGTAGTTTGTGCACCCAACAAAAATTGTCCTGGCCCGCCGCTGTTCATAACCGTAAGCAGCTCCAGTGCTTTATGATATAAAGCTATGTAACCTCCAATTCTAACTTGGAGGTTACGTACACGTGTACTCCCTCCGTCCCATAATAAATGTCGCATTTGACTTGTAACGTTTTTAAGGAATGTGCTTTATTTGTTTGCACATTGCTTGTACAATGGTAAAATTGCGCTTTAAACTTTTCCTAATTGAGAAACGGGTTCTAGAGAGGTTTATTAACTAGATCCAGATCTAGTTCTTCATCTTTAGAGGGTACATTAACGGAGGTGGTGTTGTAATGACAAATGGGGCCGTGGAAATTAGGGAGAAGAAAAGGTAGGTGAGTTGGATGGGACGGAGGGAGTATTTAGCAATAATATGTGTGAGTTGGACTTAAAAGGGATATAGATATGATTTGAATTCAAAGAACACCAATCGTTTTCTGCAATTCAAAAATTCTTTTCCCTAATCCCGCCGTTCCCGATATTGTATTTCCGCAGTGCTGTAAAAGCGAAAGACGGAAAGAGAAAGAAAAAGCGACTACTACGCACGTCCCAACTACCAAGCTCTGCTTCCACCAGTCCACCTCCACCTTCATCTTCGAATTTCGATCTTAATCACTCAAGCAAGCAGTCAAGCTGTAAGTTTCAATTTTTGGATTTCAATTTAGGGTTTTTAATTTAGGATTTTTAATTTAGGGTTTTCAAATGAGATTTATGATTTGAGTTATGGTTGTCAAATGAGAATTCTGAATAGAGATATGGATCTTCAAAATGTAACGGGCTTCACTCAAAATCAATTAGAAATGAATCGATAATCAAACAGAGACAATAATTTTTGGGCGATTTTCTGGGTTTATTTCACTATCGAAGAACTACAGCTGAAATGGAATTACTGGAAAGGAATTAAAGGAAAATACTGGAAAGAAATTAACAATAACAAAATAACACAAATCATCGACAACTCTAATTGTGCTGCCCTCCATGCTCTTATACTCACTGCCATGTGCGTTTGTCGAGCCAGATTCCTCCCCTCCGAACATCTCAGCCATTGGCGGGAATTTCGCAAGCGCTGTAAAAAACTCACGTTAAGGCACGAGCTCATTCTGTCAATTTACTACTTTATCCCTCATCTGGTGATAGGACTAAAGTACCCTTATCCTCAATCAATTTCTAACGGCTACATTTGATTACCACTGCCTTTTCCCTTTCTGTAAATTGATAATACAACCCATGACAACTCCCTCCATCTTACCTTTGACTTGTCCTCAAGGCAAAAAGTTGGGAAATTGGGCATCGATTACACTGCATCTTCCCATGTCGAATCCTCAGGTAGGGAGCTTGACCATTGGATGAGCACTTGTGGCACAGCTACATTGTTCCTCTTTAGCATCCTCCTTTCTATCAATTTGACTGGTTGAAGGAGGAATTGACCATCATCCCCCACCTTAGGTAATTCTCTACTCACTATTTGTTGCTCACCAATCTTCTTTTTAAGTAAAGCCACATGGAAAACAGGATGAATGAGGGAACCAGTGGGTAAGGCAAGTTTATAGGCTACCTTCCCAATTTTCTCTAATATTTGGTAGGGTCCAAAGTATTTGGAAGAAAGTTTCAGGTTCTTCCTCATAATCACAGAGTTCTGTCTGTAGGGCTGGAGTTACAAAAACACCCAATCTCCAATCTTGAATTCTCTTTCTGTCCTGTGCCTATCAGCAAACTGCTTGTACCTTGCTTGGGCCTGTGCTAGAGCTTCCTTTAATATGTTGTTCAATGTCACCCTGACTTTATAGAACTCTCCCCAACAGCTACAGAAGTTGAAGAACTAACAGGTAATGTGAACTGTTTAGGCTCTATCCCATAAAAGGCTTGGAAGGGTGACATCCCAATTGCTGAGTGGGTAGTGGTGTTGTACCACCACCCAGCTAGGGGTAACCATTTACTCCACTGGTGGGGCCTCTGGCTAGTCATCAATCTCAAGTAATTCTCTACACACAGGTTGACCCTCTCGACTGGGGGTGGTAGGCACTGCTAAAGCACAACTTAGTTCCCATTCCCTTGAATAACTCCTGCCAAAAATGGCTTAGGAATATCTTGTCCCTATCACTCACTATTGTTTTTGGAAGCCCATGTAGTTTGTAAATTTGATCCAAAAGCACTTGAACTAAGTTTGTAGCAGCAGAAATGGGGTGTGATAGTGCAATAAAGTGGGCATATTTAGAGAACCTGTCCACTACCAAGATAATATCCTTGCCTTGAGACTTGGGAAGCCCTTCAATAAAATCCATAGATATATCCTCCCAGATTTGATTAGGTATAGGCAATGGTTGAAGAAGGCCAGGTGGATGGCAATGTTCACTTTTGTTTAACTGGCATATAATACATTCCTTTACCCATTTCTGAACCTCCATCCTCATTGTAGGCCAATAGAAGAATTGGGCACCCTTCTTATTGTCACCTCCCTGCCAGAATGATCACCTGCACTTCCACCATGTAATTCCTTAATGATTTCTTCTCTGAGATTTCCATTAGCACCTACAAAAATCCTCCCTTCCCTCTTAAGGAGCCCTTGATGAAGAGTCCATCCCCCATTATTGGCCTGATCAGTGGCTAATAATAAGAACTCTGCAGCTGCAGCATCATTCTCATAACTGAGTGCTATTTCAGATAACCAAGATGGTGAAATGGCAGTTACTGTGTTACAAGAACCATTATCTGTGGGTAACTTGGATAAAGCATCAGCCACTCTATTCTCAGTACCCCTTTTATAAGCTATCTCATAATCCATGCCCATTAGCTTGGCTAGCCATTTCTGCTAGAAAAGGTTGACACCCTTTGTTCTAAGAAATACTTGAGGCTTTGGTGATCTGTCCTAATTACAAAGTGATTTCCTTGCAAATAGGCTCTCCATTTGGTTATTGCCATGATAATGGCCAACATTTCCTTTTCATAAGTGGACAAAGCCTGATTTCTTGGATTGAGACCCTTGTTAACATAGATATTAAAGGCCCAAGGCGCACCAAGGCGCAGAAGGTGTGTCCGGAGCCTAGGCGCAAGGCGGGCGCCCTCCCGAGTGACGAACCTGTCGGAGCTGATAATACTCGCCGGAGGTCGGAGTGATCAGACAGGTCGCTACTGTTATATAGAGTTATGGTGCGTGTGCGTGTACATGAGAGAGTTGTGATAGAGGAAGAGTATTAGCCGCGTATTAGGTTTAATTAGATGTAATTGTCGGTCAATTGCTGTGCCCGGAGCCTAGGCGCACCCTAGGCTCCAAAGCTGCGTCTCTCTGCGCCTCGAGCCTAGGCGCGCGCCTAGGCGCGCTTAGCTCGCTTTTAATAACTATGGGTATACAATAGGTTGTCCCCTTTGCATCAATACTGCCCCTACTCCCATGTTACTAGCATCTATCTCCAATGTGGAAGGAATTGAGAAGTCAGGCGGTGTGTGGCACATTGCTTCTTTTAACTGGTTGAAGGCCCTACTTGCATCTTCATTCCAACTAAACCCATTCTTCTTCAGCAGGGTCAACTAAACCCATTCTTGTTCAACAGGGTCAGGGGTTTAGCAATGTCCCCATAATCCCTTACAAATCTCCTATAGTAACCAGTGAGGCCCAAGAAGCCTCTCAACTGCTTAACAGTAGTAGGAATAGGCCACTTCTGCATAACCCCTACTTTTTCTATAACCACTACAGAAATATAACCCTAGAACCCCAATTAAAAAAATACAATCCCCAAGTAGAAAACGTCGTCAACATAACTGCCAAAAACTTCTCTTGCCCCGAGTCTTCACTTCCAAAGTGATCTTACAACCCCTATTAAAATTACAATCCTCAAGTAGAAAAGGTCAACTCTGAATATAATCCATACTAGACGACTATTTCAGTAGATAAATAACTCATGTATATAACCCCTATTGACAAGCCCAACTAGATATACAACTCATGTATATAACCCCTACTAAAATATAACCCCTACTAACCCTAAACCTATAATATAACCCCTACTGAAAATATAACCCATTCTAGATAGTAGATATACAACTCATGTACATAACCCCTATTATTACTATAACCCCTACTAACCCTAAACCCTACCAACTGTTACGCCTCCCCAACTCCGGGACCTATAAACTCGTGTCCCAGCTGGAGGGTCCCCAAACCACCTCCTATTAATTTAAAAATTTGGTTCAAATAAAATAAAAGACCAATAAACTTAAAAAACTCGACATGACCTCGCTACTAAAAGGTGATATAACCCTGCTTTAAAAGTAATAACCTGTTTTACTTTACAACGTTACAACTGAAAGTATTTATAAAACTTTATACACAACTTTTCCCAATTTAATAATTACCCCAACTTACTCCCAACTCCCAAACACTGTACATACCCTGACAACCCAAAAGACGGTCCTAACTCCTTCCCGGCCTCACCGGTCTGGTCTACCTGTATCAGCTGAAACTAAAAAAATTAAAGGGAGAAGGGGTGAGAAAGAATCTCAGTAAGTTATTATGCATGCAGCAATATGCCATATAAAATGCAACACATAGACAAGTTGCACAATATCACATTTGGAAAGCAGTAAACACCTTACGTTACCTGACCTTACCTTTTTCCGTCTGAACAATAAGTCGTACTACATTGGGAATGAAACCCACTTTATTTGTGAACGGCTTAGGCCTATTCACGCCTTACGAGACCCATTTTTCAGAAAACCATGTAAGATATAGTGTCCTATGAACTGCTTAGGCATATCCATAGTAACTGAACTCCCCATCTGTGGCCACAGTGGGGAAGCGGTCACAGGTATAATATAATCCGAGCACCTTATCGAACAACTTCTCATAAGTGATCGTATTCCATTATACCCCCGAAATATCAGCTAATATCAATCATATTCACATTCAAGCACATAACAGTTACTTGAAGTCAAATCCACACATCGGGATAACAATATATAACATGGTACAATTACTCATGTTTATCAACATATAACATGGTACAATTACTCATGTTTATCCCTCAAATAGTGTAACATATATATAAACAATATTGAGTCACAATAATCCACATATGGTATGCATGCTCATACTCAGTCCACTGATGTCGTGCAACATGAATTTCACGCACCATTTAACAAATAACCAATCATAGGTAGCCACGTAGAGTTACAATGACATACAAGTAGCCCTACATGAATTTCACGCACCATTTAACAAATAACCAATCATAGGTAGCCACGTAGAGTTACAATGACATACAAGTAGCCCTACACGTTCATAACATAACATTACATAACTTTAAAAGTTCTATAATCAAATACCCCGTTTATCAACTTTGGTTCCACTTTTACAATGGCTTTCAACCATTTTCAAAACAATATTTAAAAACCTTTTCAATATCATTTTGGACCAATTAAAACGCCATTGTAAAGTACAAAGGTTGCTCTAAGATTATAGTTAAGAAAGGACCAAATCCGAATTAGATTGCTTAGGTTCCAAGTTGCTTGAAGTTCATACCCCAAACCAGTCCTGTAAAAACCTTTTCAATATCATTTTGGACCAATTAAAACGCCATTGTAAAGTACAAAGGTTGCTCTAGGATTATAGTTAAGAAAGGACCAATGTTATATGTTGATAAACATGAGTAATTGTACCATGTTATACATTGTTATCTCAATGTGTGAATTTGACTTCAAGTAACTGTTATGTGCTTGAATGTGAATGTGATTGATATCAGCTGATATTTCGGGGGTATAATGAAATACGATCACTTATGAGAAGTTGTTCCATAAGGTGCTCGGATTATATTATACCTGTGACCACTTCCCCGCTGTGGCCACAGATGGGGAGTTCAGTTACTATGGATATGCCTAAGCAGTTCATAGGACACTGATACCTTACATGGTTCCCTGAAAAATGGGTCATGTAAGGCGTGAATAGGCCTAAGCCGTTCACAAATAAAGTGGGTTTCATTCCCAATGTAGTACGACTTATTGTTCAGACGGGAAAAGGTAAGGTCAGGTAACGTAAGGTGTTTACTGCTTTCCAAATGTGATATTGCGCAACTTGTCTATGTGTTGCATTTTATATGGCATATTGCTGCATGCATAATAACTTACTGAGATTCTTTCTCACCCCTTCTCCCTTTAATTTTTTTAGTTTCAGCTGAGACAGGTAGACCAGACCGATGAGGTCGGGAAGAAGTTGGACCGTCTTTTGGGTTGTCAGGGTATGTACAGCGTTTGGGAGTTGGGAGTAAGTTGGGGTAATTATTAAATTGGGAAAAGTTGTGTATAAAAGTTTTATAAATACTTTCAGTTGTAACGTTGTAAAGTAAAACAGGTTATTACTTTTAAAGCATGGTTATATCACCTTTTAGTAGCGAGGTCATGTCGAGTTTTTTAAGTTTATTGGTCTTTTATTTTATTTGAACCAAATTTTTAAATTAATAGGAGGTGGTTCGGGGACCCTCCAGCTGGGGCACGAGTTTATAGGTCCCGAAGTTAGGGAGGCCTCACAACCTTATTTAAAAAATACAATCCCCAAGTAGAAAAAGGTCGTCAACATAACTGCCGAAAACTTATCTTGCCCCGAGTTTTCACTTCCAAAGTGATCTTACAACCCCTATCAAAAATACAATTCCCAAGTAGAAAAGGTCAACTCCGAATATAACCCCTACTAGATGACTATTTCCGTAGATATACAACTCATATATATAACCCCTACTGACAAGCCCTACTAGATATACAACTCATGTCTATAACCCCTACTTAAATATTAAATATAGCCCCTACTAACCCTAAACCTATAATCCCTAATAGAAAATGTCAAATATGAGTATAACCCCTACTAGATATACAACTCATGTACTATAACCCATACTATTTCTATAACCCCTACTGAAAATCTAACTCATTCTAGATAGTAGATATATAACTCATATACATAACCCCTACTATTTCTATAACCCTTACTGAAATATAACCCCTACTAACCCTAAACCCTAGATCCCCTATTAAAAAATACAATCACCAAGTAGAAAAGGTCGTCAACATAACTGCCGGAAACTTACCTATAATATAACCGAAAACATAACCCATTCTAGATAGTAGATATACAACTCATGTATGAGTACAATAATTCACTTTTTTTTGTATAAAAATATTTATGCCCCCTTTCAAAATAAATTAAATATTTGTGCACCCTAATTTATAGTAGGGTGACACAATTTTTAAAACTATATTTTCTCAAAATGTCTGTATATTTTATCATTATTAAAATTCCTATTAAAATCATTATATTTACTCTGAATTTGTATTAATTTAATGTTTATGTTAAATTTTCATTCTTTTTATAATAATAACTATTATTTTTATATTCATTTTTGTTATTATTCTTATTATCATTATTTAGTGTATTAATGTTTGAGTTAGAATAATTTTTAGGAAAAAAATGCCAAAACCCCCTTTACATAATTTTCATATCCAAAAAGTCCCAATAATAGTGTAACTTAATGGAGTTAGTTAAATCGTTAAAATTTAGACCTTTAAGTAATTGAGTATTGATTATAGGACTTACTAAATTGAAGAATATTTTTGTTTTGGATATGAAAGTTTCCCGATGTTTTTTTTTTGGTATTTTGCCCTAATTTGAGAATTTGGACGTTATTCCCTCACCCTAAGCCCCAAAAATTCAAATCGCTATAGAAACCCTCTCTCCCTCTGCGTCAAAATCCCAACAAAGTCCTAAATCTCTCGCACGACGCGGATTCATTCAGTAGCCTATATCTCTCCCTTGAAACCCTTAATCGAGGTAATTGTCTGTTACTTTTTAATGTAAAATTGCAAACACTAGTTGTCTGTTACTTTTTGATGTAAAATTCCAAAATTTTGATATGATTGCGTGCCCGATTTCTGTGATAGTTTGGACACGATTTCTATGTTGGTTTGTCAATGTGTGGATTAAGTACTGGTCACTAGACTTTCTTACATTCTGGATTAGTCATTGAACTCAAAAAGTTTTACTTCGGTCACTATAGTCTCATTACAAATTAGCAGAACAAGAGGCAACCATCTGTTAAACAATTATTTAATATTGTTTGCTTCTTCTTCTTCAACTTTTCCGTGATAGGCTGATATGATGGATTGGCAATGCAAATGAGCTTAAGAAAAGATGTAAGTTAGCTTTTTCGCATCCACAAGTATACAAATTAGCCCATAAAAAATAAAAACTTTAAGAACATGTAATCGTTTAACTCATTTGCGACTAAGTTCCACTTCTAGTATGTCATGAAAGGATATAAGCCTGTAACCGTTCCAATGTCCGCAGAGAATTTAAGTACTTGTGGTTCTCTGCAATTCCGGATCCAATGAATTTCTCCCGCAACATGTCTGCATAACTTCATGGAGTCCGAAGCAAGAGCCACATGTTGTGAACAAACACAGGGAGAATTAATCATTGGTAAACTGTTTTGCATTGATGTAGTAGCACTTTTGGCCATGTTACAAAAAATTACAAATATGTAAATAGATAAATTGAATTTACTTGTATGACTTTGATATGTGAATTTTTTACATGGAAGTACACGATGACATGTAAAATACAAGCACGGTATTACAAATCGGCACCAAAACAACATAAGAAACAAGTTTCATACTTTCTACCCGAAAAGACAACAATATTTATATAATACTGATGTTTCTCGCGTTTTTCATTCTGACATGAGAGATGAGGAAAGAGAAATAGTTCTTAAATATTATGGTGAGACGATTCAAGTGGTGAAGAACCTTAGAATCTGTGGGGATTTGTCACGGCTGCTAAACTTATGTCACTTATCTCTAGTAGACAGATAGTTGTCAGAGATGTTAGAAGGTTCCATCATTTTGTTGGTGAAAAATGTTCTTGTGGAGATTGGTAATAAGAAGACAATTCAAGAGATGTTAGAAGGTTCCATCATTTTGTTGGTGAAAAATGTTCTTGTGGAGATTGGTAATAAGAAGACAATTCATTCCTATGGAGAACAAACTAAAGAGAAATGAGCTTCAATGGTAAAAAGAGCATTTTGCTGCCCAACTAGCCTGCAACAGAATTCATATTCATTGCTTTGGTGAAATTTCAACAATGGTTCATATCCTTCAAACTGTAATAATGACAGCTATTTCAATAATGACACAAAGGTACCCACAACTCTTTCATGTACCAAACAGACACGTAAACACATTTTTAGCAATCAGAAGTAATAATGTAATGGGGGATCAAATGGTTGTTCAAAAACAAGTTCCTAGAATTGGGATCACGTTAACGACCCTAGGGATCGACAATTAATTTCAATTTTGACCCTAAAGTTCTGATCTTTCTCATTCAGTGACCAGGATCATATTGTGATAGATAAAAAGAGCATTTTGCTGCCCAACTAGCCTGCTGCAACAGAATTCATGGCCTTTGGTGAAATTTCAACAATTGTACATATCCTTCAAACTGTAACAATGACAGCTATTTCAATGGCACAAAGGTACCCACAACTCTTTCATGTACCAAACAGTCATGTAAACACATTTTTGACAATCAGAAGTAATGTAATGGGGATCAAATGGTTGTTCAAAAACAAGTTCCTAGAATTGGGATCATGTTACAAAAAAAAAAAAAAAAAAAAACCAATTTTGAACCCTAATTTTTTATGTTCAAACAATGATAATTTCAATTTTAAACTCCACAACGAATTAATCATGAGAAATTTCAATTTGGGAACGAAATAGAGAGAGATCTTACCTTAGCAAAGGGGAGGGTGGAAAATTAAGACGCGATTGTGAAATGAACCTTCGCAATAAGAAGTAATGAAATGGGGATGGTTGTTTTAAAACGAGTTCCTAGTAATCGAAATCAATGGAGATCAAATGGTTGTCTAAAAACAGGTTTTCAGAATTGGGACTCTTTGTCTTCAAATGTATAGAAGTGGCGCCCACAGTTGGATTTAAAATTTAAATTCGCGTCTAAAGAGCCACTAAAATTAGGGCTGGCAAAAATTTTGAATCCGTACCAACCAACTCGCGTATCAACCGTACCAATTATAATTGGTACGTGAAACTCGGTATACCGAAATTTAACGTTGGTTGGTATACCAAGTACCAATTATAGTCTTTAATTAAAAATATTAATTTTCATATAAATATTAAATATGTATTTATATATGTATATAATAAAATTTTCTTCTATCCCTAATTTGACTGCGGCGATTTGTCTCCATCCCACCAGTCTCGATTTTCGCCTAAAACAAGGTACGCACTTCTCTCTCAATTTCCCTCTTTCTAATGAATCTAACCAAATTTGTCTTCAATTGGATCTTGTTCTTTTTTTTATTACAACTAGGGTTTGGGGTTTCTTTCTTGTCTTCACATTCCCCCTTTCTAAAATATTTTTGTTCTTTATTTCCCTCAATTTTGATTCAGCAGCGTCACCGTCTTCATCGTGGGTAGTAATTCACTTTACTTTATTTGACTCTCAATTCATGCAAAATGTCTTTATTAAGTCAGATTGTACGTGGGCTATTGTTTGTTTTGAAGATAATGTAATACTTTTTGAATTTTGATTCTACATTTGGTATAAATTAATACCAACCGTACCAACAAAGTACCAACCGTACCAACAAAGTTGGTATACCGACTTAGTAGTCGATCGGTAATGGTACATATTTTTATGTACCAAGTTAAACTTGGTTGGTACATAATATAAGTAAAATACAATCGGTATACGTACCAAGCCAGCCCTAACTAAAGTGAAACTCTAAATGAAACTTAATTTCCAATCTCGTCTTTATACTTACTAGTGTTGTGCATTGCACGGGGCATTATTCCTAATCCACTTGCCGATATTTGCGGTCCACTTGCCGATATTCGCGGAGATCATGACACGTGGCATCCAAGTTCACGTATAAAACCCATGCATCCCCATGAAGGAACGGGGAACGTCTCTATACACTTTGACAGACACACACCCAATTCTCTCAATAGGGTTTATACTTGCAAACTCGTACTTATCCTCGCGCCGGAGGCCCTTCGCCGGTGAAGTCCCGGCCTAGTTCATTGTTTGCTACTGGATTTCAAGTTATCAAGGTTGGGATTAGCTTAATTGCTGGACGAAGATGATCCATACTGATTCCTGCAGCTTCAGTGGTTCCATTGCCGGGAAACGAAGCTTTGATTGATCCCGAAATCCATCCAATCACCAGATCCGATCGTCCGATCCACCGACGATGGCTTCCGACGGCCAAACAGCAAGCACCGACGTAGAACATGCCAATAACAACCGTATTCAGCCACAATCTGCAACCGGAGAGGGTAACGCTAACCTCCCGCCTCCACCTCCTCTCAATCCTCATCGTCGACAGCTACGATCGAATAGCATTGTCGATGGAGCTGGTTTGGGGGACCGAAGGAGGGAGAAAAGGTCAGCGGAAGGGCGAGCTCAAGGACGCAAAAGTCCTCGTAGGCTAGCAGCCAGAAGAACTGATGCTCGCAACAATCCAGGAACTTGAGTCGAGAGGCCTTACTGTTGCAACGAGCTGAGACTCTCCAAGGTCTCCTCGCGATGCACAACACTAGTGAGTATAAAGACGAGATTGGAAATTAAGTTTCATTTAGAGTTTCATTTTAGCGGCTCTAAAGACGCGAATTTAAATTTTGAATCCAACTATGGGCGTCATTTCTATACATTTGAAGACAGAGTCTCAATTCTGAAAACCTGTTTTTAGACAACCATTTGATCCCCATTATTTCAATTACTAGGAACTCGTTTTAGAACAACCATCCCCATTTCTTTACTTCAGATTGCGAAGGTTCATTTCACAATCGCGTCTTAATTTTCCACCCTCCCCTTTGCTAAGGTAAGATCTCTCTCTATTTCGTTCCCAAATTGAAATTTCTCATGATTAATTCGTTGTGGGGTTTAAAATTGAAATTATTATTGTTTGAACATAAAAAATTAGGTTCAAAATTGATTTTTTTTTTTAACATGATCCCAATTCCTAGAAACTTGTTTTTGAACAACCATTTGATCCCCATTACATTACTTCTGATAGCTAAAAATGTGTTCATGATCCCAATTCTAGGAACTCATTTTTGAACAACCATTTGATCCCCATTACATTACTTCTGATTGCCAAAAATGTGTTTACATGTCTGTTTGGTACATGAAAGAGTTGTGTAGGGCCGGCAAAATTTTCAAATTCATACCAACCAACATGTGTACCAATCGTACTTATAATTGGTACGTAGAAATTGGTATACCGAAATGTTGGTACGGTACTACCGTACCAATTATGTCAAATTGGTTGATACACGGTACATATATTTAAATTGGTTGGTATACCGAGTACCAATTATAATTTTTTTTAAATATTAATTTTCATATAAATATATATATATATTTTCATATAAATGTATATATATATATATATATATATATATATATATATATATATATATATATATATATATATATATATATTAATTGTTTAATTCATTCTATGTCCCTAAACCTAACCCAGTAACCCTACAGTCTCAGGCTCAGACTCTCAGTTCTCACATGTTCTTTTGGGGTAGTTGTTTATATTGTTTAGTATTTTGCTTTGGCGAGGCCGTGATTGTACAGTATTATATAAATATTGTTGTCTTTCGGGTAGTGTTTCTGATGTTGTTTTGGTGCCGATTTGTAATACCGTGTTTGTATTTTACGTGTCAACGTGTACTTCCATGTAAAAAATTCACATATCAAAGTCATACAAGTAAATTCAATTTATCTATTTAAATATTTGTAATTTTTGGTAACATGACCAAAAGTGCTACTACATCAATGCAAAACAGTTTACTAATGATTAATTCTCCCTGTGTTTGTGTTTGTGTTTGTTCACAACATGGGGCTCTTGCTTCGGACTCCATGAAATTATGCAGACATGTTGCGGGAGAAATTCATTGGATCCAGAATTGCAGAGAACCACAAGTACTGCAAATTCTCTGACCAATGTAGCAGAAATTGGAACACTTACAGGCTTATATCCTTTCATGACATCCTAGAAGTGAAACTTAATCGCAAATGAGTTAAACGATTACATGTTCTTAAAGTTTTTATTTTTTATGGGCTAATTTGTACTTGTGGATGCGAAAAAGCTAACTTACATCTCTTCTTAAGCTCATTTGCATTGCCAATCCATCATATCAGCCTATCACGAAAAAGTTGAAGAAGAAGAAGCAAACAATATTAAATAATGGTTTAACAGTTGGTTGCCTCTTGTTCTGCTAATTTGTAATGAAACTATAGTGACCGAAGTAAAACTTTTTGAGTTCAATGACTAATCCGGAATGTAAGAAAGTCTAGTGACCAGTACTTAATCCACACATGGACAAACCAACACAGAAATCGTGTCCAAACTATCACAGAAATCGAGCACGCAATCATATCAAAATTTTGGAATTTTACATCAAAAAGTAACAGACAACTAGTGTTTGCAATTTTACATTAAAAAGTAACAGACAATTACCTCGATTAATGGTTTTGAGGGAGAGAGAGAGGCTACAGAATGAATCCGCGTCGTGCAAGAGATTTAGGAATTTGTTGCGATTTTGAACGCAGAGGGAGAGAGAGTTACTAGAGCGATTTGAATTTTTGGGGATCAGGTCAGGGTGAGGGAATAACGTCCAAATTCTCAAATTAGGGCAAAATACCAAAAAAAACCTCCGGAAAACTTTCATATCCAAAACAAAAATATTCTTCAATTTAATAAGTCCTATAATCAAAACTCAATTACTAAAAGGTCTAAAATTTAACGATTTAACTAACTCCATTAAGTTACACTATTGTTGGGACTTTTTGGATATGAAAATTATGTAAAGGGGGTTTTGGCATTTTTTTCCTAAAAATTATTCTAACTCAAACATTAATACACTAATAATAAGAATAATAACAAAAATGAATATAAAAATATTAGTTATTATTATAAGAAGAATGAAAATTTAACATAAACATTAAATTAATACAAATTCATAGAGTATAAATATAATGATTTTAATAGGAATTTTAATAATGATAAAATATACAGACATTTTGAGAAAATATAGTTTTAAAAATTGTGCCACCCTACTATGAATTAGGGTGCACAAATATTTTATTTATTTTGAAAGGGGGCATAAATATTTTCAAACAAAAAAAAAGTGAATATTTGTACTCATACATGAGTTGTATATCTACTATCTAGAATGGGTTATATTTTCAGTAGGGGTTATATTATAGATAAGTTTTCGGCTGTTGACGACCTTTTCTACTTAGGGATTGTATTTTTTAATAGGGGTTCTAGGGTTTAGGGTTAGTAGGGGTTATATTTCAGTAAGGGTTATAGAAATAGTAGGGGTTATGTACATGAGTTATATATCTACTATCTAGAATGAGTGCAACTTCACTAACATACAAGCAAACGAAGCACATCATTCAAATCTACAAAATGTACACGGGAAGATCACTCCGGGACGGAGGGAGTAAATAATTAAGCTTATACTTCTTTTGATTATGCCCACAGACAAAATCATCTAGCAGAAAAAAGATTTATGTTTTGAGAATGTGTCACATTAAGGAAAAACATGTGTAGTAAAATGTTTGCTCCACTCTGATTTTAGCATACTGGGTTAGGTAACAAAAACAACTTGTATTTGCGTGAGAGGCTGTATACACTGGACCTTTCTGAGATCTTTCGAACTTACCTAAAAATTGGTGTCTCGCAAGAACGAATCCTATTGTGTCACATGCCATATAAAAAACAATGAGCTAACTAGTTGGACCAAGGTTTAACTTGAACGGTTTAACTTGCCCAAGTGAGACCAAGGTTTTCACAGCACATCCACAGATAAATTAAATATAAAAGGCTAAGGTCTTTTAGGGTTTGATTTGAAAAATTACTCCAAATCATGCCAAAATTTCAACAGAAGACCAACAAAGAGGGGAGGGAGAAGGCAGAAAGAGCTATCAAATGGATCAAAATTGAACCATTTGTGCAAAATTCACCATAATTTACCAAAATTGAGCCATACATACCCAAATGAAAACACATGGACAAACCAACACAGAAATTGTGTCCAAACTATCACAGAAATCGGGCACGCAATCATAACAAAATTCTAGAATTTTGGAATTTTACATCAAAAAGTAACAGACAACTAGTGTTTGCAATTATACATTAAAAGTAACATACAATTACCTCGATTAAGGGTTTCGAGGGAGTGAGATAGGCTACAGAATGAATACGCGTCGTGCGAGAGATTTAGGACTTTGTTGGGATTTTGAACGCAGAGGGAGAGACGGTTTCTAGAGCGATTTGAATTTTTGGGGCTCAGGGTCAGGGTGAGGGAATAACGTCCAAATTCTCAAATTAGGGCAAAATACCAAAAAAAACCTCCGGAAAACTTTCATATCCAAAACAAAAATATTCTTCAATTTAATAAGTCCTATAATCAAAACTCAATTACTAAAAGGTCTAAAATTTAACGATTTAACTAACTCCATTAAGTTACACTATTGTTGGGACTTTTTGAATATGAAAATTATGTAAAGGGGGTTTTGGCATTTTTTCCTAAAAATTATTCTAACTCAAACATTAATACACTAATAATGATAATAAGAATAATAATAAAAATGAATATAAAAATAAAAATAATAGTTATTATTATAAGAATGAAAATTTAACAAACATTAAATTAATACAAATTCATAGAGTATAAATATAATGATTTTAATAGGAATTTTAATAATGATAAAATATACAGACATTTTGAGAAAAATATAGTTTTAAAAATTGTGCCACCCTACTATGAATTAGGGTGCACAAATATTTTATTTATTTTGAAAGGGGGCATAAATATTTTCAAACAAAAAAAAGTGAATTATTGTACTCATACATGAGTTGTATATCTACTATCTAGAATGGGTTATATTTTTAGTAGGGGTTATATTATAGGTAAGTTTTCGGCTGTTGACGACTTTTTCTACTTGGGGATTGTATTTTTTAATAGGGGTTCTAGGGTTAGGGTTAGGGTTAGTAGGGGTTATATTTCAGTAAGGGTTATAGAAATAGTAGGGGTTATGTACATGAGTTATATATCTACTATCTAGAATGAGTTAGATTTTCAGTAGGGGTTATAGAAATAGTATGGGTTATAGTACATGAGTTGTATATCTAGTAGGGGTTATACTCATATTTGACATTTTCTATTAGGGATTATAGGTTTAGGGTTAGTAGGGGTTATATACATGAGTTGTATATCTAGTAGGGCTTGTCAGTAGGGGTTATATACATGAGTTGTATATCTACTGAAATAGTCATCTAGTAGGGGTTATATTCGGAGTTGACCTTTTCTACTTGGGGATTGTATTTTTAATAGGGGTTGTAAGATCACTTTGGAAGTGAAAACTCGGGGCAAGATAAGTTTTCGGCAGTTATGTTGACGACCTTTTTCTACTTGGGGATTGTATTTTTTAAATAGGGGTTCTAGGGTTTAGGGTTAGTAGGGGTTATAGTAATAGTAATAGTAGGAGTTATGTACATGAGTTGTATATCTACTATCTAGTAGAATGGGTTATATTTTCAGTAGGGGTTATATTATAGGTTTAGGGTTAGTAGGGGTTATATTTCAATAGTCGTATATCTAGTAGGGCTTGTCAATAGGGGTTTTAATAGGGGTTAAATACATGAGTATACATGAGTTGTATATCTACTGAAATAGTCATCTAGTATGGATTATATTCAGAGTTGACCTTTTCTATCTAGTATGGATTATATTCATAGTTGACCTTTTCTACTTGGGGATTGTAATTTTAATAGGGGTTGTAAGATCACTTTGGAAGTGAAGACTCGGGGCAAGAGAAGTTTTCGACAGTTATGTTGACGACCTTTTCTACTTGGGGATTGTATTTTTTTAATAGGGGTTCTAGGGTTTAGGGTTAGTAGGGGTTATATTTCAGTAGGGGTTATAGAAAAAGTAGGGGTTAAGCAGTAAAAACAAATGGGGTTATATTCCAGATCTAGTTCTTCATCTTTAGAGGGTACATTAACGGAGGTGGTGCTGTAAAGACAAATGGGGCAGTGGAAATTAGGGAGAAGAAAAGGGTAGGTGAGGAGTGAGTGGTGGTTTCAGGGTAAGAAGGGTGTGATGGGAAGGGTGAAGAAATGACGGTGGTGCTGAAAATGGAAGGGGGTGGAAATGGAAAAGAAAGGGGAGGTGAGGAGCAACGACATCAGTTTTTTAGGCAGAAGGAAGGGGGAGAGTGGAAAAGAGGGGAGGAGGTGCCGGGTAAGATGATGGTAGGGCTTTCGCCGGTGGTATGTGGTGGGTTGGAGGAGAGAGGGAGAGCAACAACGGATGGGAATGGAGGAGAGAGGAGATATACGGAGTAATAATGTTTGATTTTTTATTTTTTTGGAAATGGCGGCTGATAGGAGTATTAGGGTTTTTAATATTTTCAGTCTAACCCCTTCATATTTAGCATCACTCAGTTTTATGCCGCAAAACTTCCACATCAGCACTTTTCTCAACGCATGGTTCCACGCAAGCTAAAATAATGACATCATTATGCCACGTAAGCAGATTTAATGGAATAATGGACGGCTAATTCACACTGGTCAAAACACCACAAATCTATATATTCCCGTACTAGGAATTATACGAGCCCGAAACACCACAAGCACAGGAGGATACATTTCAAGGGGGAAAGGGGTATAGCAAAGGGTGCAAATGTTATTGTGGCAGATCCTATGTTCTGTTCCTAGAGGAAGAACAAGAAAATTTACAGTACCTGATTGAAGGTTTGCCAACTTCCAGTGTCACGCCTTCATCACTTCCAACCCCATGAGAGAAGATTCTCAAACGATTGCTAAGTGAAACAAGAATGAATCACAAATACAAGAAGCTGCTAAGTTGACAGGTTAAGTGCATGAATGAAATGAAAACCAGGACACCAGTACAAAAAAGTACCTATAAGATCCAGTTGCAAAGTGATGCCCATCTCCACTTAGGCAGCAGTCAAACTTGTCAAAAATAGTGTCATTTGTATACAAGTCACATAACTGTGCACGATGTGCGAAAATGTTAGCATAGCCAGTTCAAAGCTTGACCAAAGTTATTGCGATAAGGAAAAGTCATACTCCCTCCGTCCCAGAATGGTAGTCCCACTTTTTAGTGGTTAATTTGATTGAACTTTGACAAAAGATTTAGAAAATTAAAATTAAGCTACTGAAATAAAATTTCCCTTCATTCATTAGAGTACTAAAAGGGCTACAGTAATGATAATCTATGGTTAATTATCCTTGCAACTATTTGTCACGAGTTCTGCTCTTACCTTTGGACGGAGATGCTCATGAATTTTATATGTAGCAGTTGGAGAGATCCCCATTCGCATATCCCACAGCTGAAAACAAGCTAGGAAACTTTCTTTTAAAATATTAATTTTGACAAAGAAGAAGTTGTACTTTTATCAATAGAAAAAGTACAAACCTTCTAAGTCACTATTGAATGATGCACAGAAGAGAAATGAATGCTGACTAGAGCAAGTAAGAATAAAGTAATGCAAGATGAAAAAAATGCAACGGAAGCATATAGCCTTACGCCTTGAAATACTATAGAAATCTAATGACAGTTAAAGACAAACAAGAAAGTCCCGTGTGACAAAAGTTTCAATAAAAAAAAAGGCTGATGAAGGAACAAAATGAAAAAAACAAAAGGAAAATAGATGGTGGGAGGAAGAAGCTAGCTTCAGATTCAACACTACATTCTATTGGAAAACAAAGAATAAGGTTAATCAAGGTCATGCAATGATATATAAATTTTAATGTGTGGAGACCAAGGGAAATAGCTATATTCTTTGAATGTGATTTCAATTAGTTGCTTATCGTACCTTCAAACTCATGTAGTCACGACTTAAGATATGTCTTCCGTCAGTTGCAAACTTAATATCAGATATGTATGCAACAATTTCTGTAAAAAATGTTCTCGTCCCACGTTCACCATGATGCAATCTGTTTTAAAAAAAAAAAAATCAAGCATCAGAGCATACTGTGCATAAAGTTGATAATAAGAATGAAGACGATTCTCCGCACTGCTCAACTCATCAAAAGTGGTGGCTTACAGATCAGGAAATTACATATACAAATCAACAGCAACTCACATCATAGCACTATGATCACACAGTGCTGATTGTCGCATATCTACTAGCCGAATAAAACCTCTTGAACTGCTGTAAGAGAGTAGATTACAGTGTGTTGGATGAAATTCGGCCGATGTTATCACCTCTGAACGGAAAGCAGAAAAACAATGGGTCAAACAGAAGGAAAATAGGCTTCAAATGTCATATTACTTATTGTTATGGGTCATGTATCAAGGATTATTGAATTACATCATTCTACTTTTTTTGCCGTTAACGCGAAGGTAATTTGAGCAATAATTTTAGTTTGATTTAATCATCCGAATGAACATTTAAAAATTGTTATAGATAGTATTTATAATGGTGTATCGATAACAAGTTTTAAATTTTCATTAGGATAATTAAATCAACCTAAAATTATTGCTCAAAGTACTTTCGTGTTAACGACAAAAAAAATGGGAAGTTCATTTCGGGACGGAGGGATTAAAAATTATGAAGAAAATAATGACTACAACTCCATCAGTTCCGCTTACAGAGTCTAATATCGAAAGTCAAAACGTTCAGATAACTTTTATGATTCTTTTTTTTTCTAATTAAGATGGAAGTATTCCGTAGGCACCACCAGGGCGCAAACCATGTACACTTTGAAGAGCAAAATGAGATCAAAACTCTACCCTGTATACACAGACCCGACAGAAAAAAACTTCAGTTCCTAACAAACGTTCATCCTGCCAACTAACCCCAACTATCTAACATCTTCAAAACTGCTTATGCTCTTTTCACAATACCCACAAGCCCTTATCAGTGATGAAAGAGTGCGCTAACCTTCTGGCATGACCCACTTGCTCAATTGCCCTAGCCACATCATATTGTCGAAGCAAGTGATTCATAATTCACCGTCTCAATTACGCGTACATGTTTTTATAATAGGAGATTACATGTACATGTAAAAGCAGAGGCGTTGAGAGGAGCATTTATAGACAATATGGTGTTCCATGGAAACTCAGGCTTCAGTAGCGAGCTAACAGCCTTATAATAGGACTGTCTTCGAGCATTGTATGGCTTTTCGTGGAAACCCAGGCTTCATTTGCGACCTAGTACCCTAATAATAGCAGTTGGCGGAAACATTTCCATTCTGCTGAGGCTCTCCCATTTCACCTCATCCTCACGCCTTCCACGAGTTTATCCTTTTGGAACAAAACAAATAAAAAAATTGATTTGATTCATCCCACACCAAGTTTAAAATACCTCCTGAATATTGACGGCAATATTCAATATATAGGGAATCTCCAAAAACTATTTTGAAACCATTATCCACTTTCCTCAAAATTTACTACTCCCTCGGTCCCTAAATGAAAGTTTACTTTTCCAAAAAAAATTGTCCCAAAATGAATATCCATTTCTTTGAGAAGCTACTGAATTCTCCCCCTTCAAACAATAAGTTCTAATTTACACTTACACTCTAATGCAATATGGTGAGAGCATTAGGGATTTTTAAGTACTTATGCTAATAAAAATGCTTAAATTTCAACTTTCTCAAATGTCCCTCAAATGAAAAATGGACATCAGTTAGGGACAGAGAGAGTATTAAATATATTCCACTCTGCTGCAATGCGTATTTCAATGAACACGCTTCACGTGGATTTCTCATCATCTGACACCCAATGACTATGTTTTATGTAAAGTGGCCTTTCGTTCTGGAAGCACCAAAGCAATTAAAATAGCAACATTCAAGATTATCTAAATCTGCTACTTTAATGGGTATACTGACTACCCAACTAAGGGCACATGAAGTTACCCCTGCTCCCTTCCCATATAGGATTTCCCTTTGTATTTGTCCATCTTCTCACAATCGGTGCAGGAACTGGGAAGAGAGACAGCGGAAGGTATTTAGCTGAAGGAATTTCCTTAATTCACTCGTGCGTAACATGATCATTAACTCTTGTGCTCGAAGAATAATCAAGCTTTAGTCAAAGGACATGCTTGTACATTTGGAGGAATATCGAGTGCAATTTTTGGCGTATATGAGCATGACTATATAACAACTGTTAAGTCACCAACTCATCAATATACTTAAATTGCTAGACAGGATCCAAACACTTGTGAGTGGCTCACTCATGGAGAGGTAAATAAAGGTGCCTCACTTGAGAAATCTCAAGCTAAACAAGGTGCCAAAAAGAGTGTCAAACTCAGGGAACAGATGTAAGCAGGATGGTGTGACTATACTGTGTTAAGCTACCAAGTTACCTTTGATCTATAACTTAATATTTAGAGAGGGGAACAACAATGTATATCAAATTTGACAGCAAAGATTTAGTGTAGTAAATATAAATAAATGATACTCAATTAAAGACAAGAAAGTTTAGAGAAATGGATGCTTACTTTGGGACAAAGAAGTATTAAACAGCTAGGTCTACGTGAATACTGATTACTGATCATTCATTTAATTACCTGTGAGATCCTCCATGTTTAATGGCTTCATGTCAATGATATTGTAGCACTGATCACTGATCTCAAGGTTCCACCAGTTTATCCTAAGGTCGTCCGCAGAAATAAATGTCTCACCATCACTATACAAGGATTACAAAACCAGGTCACCGTCTAATGAGCTGCAGTCATTCATACCATGTCAATAACTTATAGATTGGTAAATCATATTTCTTTAACCAACAAAAAGAAGATACTATTTAGGAAAACTCAGTGTTAAACAGACCAAGTTAACATCAGTTAAGGTAAAAATAAAAATTGAATGACAAATTTTACAAACTGGACTGAGGATACAATAATGCCTCAACTAAAAATGTTAACTTCCCCAAGCAAAAAGCAAAGCAAGATAATAGGTAAGCTAGGAAATTAAGTGTTACCTATTATTAGAGATAGAGTTAATATTAAAATCATGGGCATTCGCATAAACCTTTCGACATCTTGCAGGAGCAGCATCTACAATATCAGGCACCTAGTTATATTCAGAAGAAAAAGAAGATTTACATATTAGCCCATTATTCTTGGCCAAATCCATAAGGAAAATCAAGTGCCATATAGATCGTGGGTGTGGTAATGATCAGTCACTACTCACACTTGTATGCTCAATATAAGAAGTCATGGTGCTTTTATCCATTTTCTCCGTCCATTCTAGACGATAGCCATTGGTAGAAGAAGATTTAGGCTGCCCACTAACAAAACTCTTTTCAGCCAACAGAGCATTTTCTGAGGAGACAAATGAATTAAGATCCATATCTTTAACTTTCTTCAGTTTGCGATCCTTAACCTGGCTTTATAAGAAAAGAAGAAGTCATATTAGGGTCATTATGTGATGGGAGTCATGGGACGGTACACAGAGAGTAATGGATATATACTTACTGGAATCTCCAACTGTAAATTAATTACTAAATGAATTAAGAATTCAACGTTCCAAAGCAGGTTTATGCAAGTGACAAACAGTATACCGAGATTTACTTTTTCTGAATATAAACAACATGTCCCGTTCTTCAGCATTCCTTGGGGATTCACCTAATTTGTTCGTAAGTGCAAATAAAACAAAGAAATTGTCGTCTCAAATGCTATAATTGTCTTCATTCACAAGAAGCAGATCACTTGCAATGGGGCATCATTCTATCACCTTCCTGTAAGGGAAAATTGAAGCGGAAATTTTCAAAAGGTTATGAACGACTTCTGCGGTTCAACCACACACCTTCCTCCTACGTACGTAAAAGACTCTTCCATTTAGGTTGTTCAGTTTGTGGGTGTTACAGCAATAAGTTCAGTTTGTGGGTGTTACAGCAATAAATTCCCACACCTAAAGCAGAGTCTCTTGCAGCAAAAGTATCTACAATAAGACCTTCTTATAGCAATTTTTAAGTCAAAACTTCATGAAAAACGTTCAAGACTCTCTCTCTATATCTCAATATCTCATGCCAGAGTCCAGACGACAGTTCATTTCTTCTTCCTACCTTTCAGAAGGACAAATCAGTGTAACAAGCATTCTTCTTTTTCACTCAAGAATAACTGCATTGACATAACATAATGTGGATATGGGTGTATGTTGACCTCACTGCTAAGTGTACCTCAGACACACCAGATAACTGTTCTGTCAAGGTTTTGAAATATTTATGTATACAGGTATAATATTGTCAATAACTTTACAAAGCTTTTAGTACATTTCACCAATTCCAATATACTCATACCCATCAAGTAAACCTTAAATATATCATAAGGAGTTTAAAATAGACATCCAAGGGCCATATCCAAGTAAAACTTAAAGATACACAGTTCTTATCTTGTCTAATTGGAAAATCAAATAAAGCCATCACATGTTAAAAAAAAAAAGTTGAAGAAAATAAATACACTATTATGCTAGGAACATTCGACATGAGAAGATTCTAACAACAAAATGGGACAAGCATCAATTTGAGAACGATATCTAACCCTATCAACCAACTTCACTAAAGTTAAGACGGTCACCTGCTAAAACTCGTGCTGCAATGCCCCTCGGCATAACAAAGGTGAAAGTTACCAAACAGCACCGAAAAGCTAACAACCTCCCTTAGTGAGTGCTGATTCAATCTATTTTGCGCATCACTTAAGACTTTTAACTGTGTTCTGATTCTTAAATACAAGTGATATTACTTATGGCCAGAAATAAGAAACTCGTACCTTCCAGAGTTTTATGGTCCTATCATTTGTTGAAAGAATGAAAAGTGCTCCATTTGGGGATGCGCACCATTTCACCTTGTTTACCTTTTCATTAATTTCCATACTTTTTAAGTAATCAAACTGTTAAAATAAAGAATGACATCAGAATCTGCAATGACATTATTTTGTACTCAGTCTAATCAGGGTTAACTAAGTATAGAACATACCTCAGGTTCGTGACTCTGGAATTCAGTCTTATATTGGAACTCTGGAGGTTGCCTGACTACAGAATCCAATCTTTCCAACACATTTCGAGAATGCTGCTCAGCTGCTACCTACAATGTCAAAATCCAACACATTTCACATAACTGTTCATTACCCTAGAAACCCAATAACCAAAAGTAAAATCCAAAAGCAGTGGCATGAATAAAAACATATGCAGGTGATTCTTACATCTTTACCAGCCTTCTTTTCAAATACTACAATACGCCCACCTTGATCTCCCACGGCAAGATAATCACCCGTCTTATCAAACTCCATTGCATTTATGACATCAACTAAAAGGAATTAAGAGCCAAAACAATGATCTTAAATTTCAATCGAATTAGTAAAAAAAAAAAAACTCACAACCAAGGCAAAAGAAACAGAAGAAAAAACCACTTGCATAAAATAGTTACACGCTTACCGATAACCTACTAGAATCTGTCTGCTATAAAATTAGTACTAACAAGAAACATGGGCAAATCTTAGTATTAATACTCCAAATTAAAAAAAAAAAAAAAAAAACTCCCAAAAAAATAATTCTACAGGTTCTTAATGTACTCTCTGTTATTCAAAAAATAATGATACTCCCAAGTCCCAGTTAATTGGGCAAATTGCAATTCGGTTACCTATGTTTGTATCAGTTTTGCAATTTAGTTCCCAACATTGAAAAAGTTGCAAGTCGATTCCTAACAAATTGTTATGTGCCATGTAAATAACTTTTCAAGGGGCATGCTAATCATTTCGTAGGGGAAAAAGAATAAATTACTCTTTAACATCAAAATGACATAGCTTTATAATACTTGGTTGCTGAAAAAAATTATCCAAAAATATAAATTAATTAAAAAAAAACATGTAAAATAGTAAAATAGTGAGGGGTGGTGACTAGGGTGCTAATAGTGGTAGGGGTCGGTGGTGTTGGGGTTGAAATGAATATGAAATGACCATTACGACTCTTAAAAATTCAAGTGCATGGCGCATGTCTTGTATTTTGTCAAAAAACTAACATTTCGTTAATTTTTACGCCAATTAGCAACAAAATGACAATGTTAGGAATCAGATTGCAACTTTTTCAATGTTGGGAACCAAATTGCAACAATGACACAAACATAGGTAACGAAATTGCAATTTGCCCCAGTTAATTTTAAGACAGTGTCATCCTTTGAATATATTATTCGATAATTATACATGTAATGCGACATTTTGGGAGGGGCGGAGAGAGTATCTGTTCTTGAACACTGTGCGTGTGTGATAGGGATAAAGAGAGTACCGTCTTGGAGGTCTTCACCAGGAATTCGGTCGCCGAGAACTTGAGAAAATTTCCAGTCTAAATTCGAAGGGGAAGAATACTGTGTGGCCAAAGTCATGATCGTCGCCGGAAGAGCTCGGTCGGTCGCTAAGGAAGAAGAACCGCCTGCTTTGGAACTGTGAACACCCAATTATTGGTTAGGGATTTGTTTCTGATTTATCTGAGCTATTTCTTGTTTCTCTCTTATCCACCACTCAATTTTCCCAGTAAATCTCTCTCTCTCTCTCTCTCTCTCTCTCTTGATAGGGCACTGTCTGCTGCTAACTTACGCGGTTTATATAGACGAGGTGTCTGCTGCTAACTTACGCGATATTAAATGATGACGTTGGAAGGGCCAGCTGGCATCCAGTTTCCTAGTTACACTACCCACAATGGTTTCATCCCACTCTTTCATTTCATCTAACACTTTTTACACTTTTTCTCATCCACCTAATATTTCATCTACCCATTTCATTTACCCCCACTCCAATGGCTAACTTAAATTAAATTTCAACTCCCTCCAACTCATCATTCTATACCCCACTACTTTTATTTTATTTATATTCTTTATTTTTATGATTAGTAAAATAATAATTATTATTATTTATAATTTAAAAAATATTTCACACTTAATTAAAAAAATATTGCATCAATTTATAGGTAAAAAAAATATAATGATTTTTTTAAAATAAATGCTAAAATGAAAATGTTATTATTATTTATAATTTAAAAAATATTTCACACTTAATTAAAAAAATATTGCATCAATTTATAGGTAAAAAAAATATAATGATTTTTTTAAAATAAATGCTAAAATGAAAATGAAGAAGGATAATTGAGAAATTAGTGTTTTTTTTTTGTGTCCAAATCAAATGAAACTTATATCGATTTGTAGGGAAAAAAAATGATGAATTTTGGTGAAAAAAAAATTAAAAAAATAATTAATTTACTAGGTAATAATTCAGCCCAAATTGAAAACTAAGTGTTTTTTTTTGTGTCCAAATCAAATGAAACTTATATCAATTTGTAGGGGAAAAAAATGATGAATTTTGGTGAAAAAAAAAATTAAAAAAATAATTAATTTACTAGGTAATAATTCAGCCCAATTGAAAACTAAGTGTTTTTTTTTTGTGTCCAAATCAAATGAAACTTATGTCGATTTTTAGGGGAAAAAAATGATGAATTTTGGTGAAAAAAAAAATTAAAAAAAATTATAATTTACTAGGTAATAATTCAGCCCAAATTGAAAACTAAGTGTTTTTTTTTTGTGTCCAAATTAAATTAAACTTATATCAATTTGTAGGGAAAAAAAAATGATGAATTTTGGTGAATTTTTATTTTTATTTTTAAATCATTTATTATGAGATAATTGAGTTTAAATAATTGGGTGAAAAAATAATAAAGTACGGACCAATGGTTGACTGACACGTGGCAAATTAAAAAAAAAAAAAACAACATTTCAACCCGGATGAAATCTTTAATACAGCCATTTCATCTCACAAACTTTCAATCACCCATTGCAGCATAAAGTACGGGATGAAATGGGTTTCATCCCCATTTCATCCCCCCATTGTAAATAGTCTTAGGGTTTACTTTAGTTAAGTCGGTCAGCTTCAACGACGGCTATAATCATCAATTAATTACTCTCGTGTTACTTATAAGAATAACTAGTACATATCCGTGTTCAAGGCCACGTGATTTTTAAAAAAAAAAAAAATTAAATTTTTTTTTTTAGGAACAAAATGAGAAAGGAACAAATGTATGAGGACAAAATGGGAAAAGTGGCACTTGCTACTGTTCATAAAACTGTAGCAAGTACCCCTCTGTTTTATACTATAGATTATGAACCCATTGAAATCATTTTATTCCTCACTCAAATGTTGTGACGTCAGCTAGCTACTGTCATTGGGAACATCCCCTCCCAATTCCTTTTGTGTTTCTTTTGGCTGCAACCTCTTTTATATTCTCATATAAATATTTTCTTCTTATGAAAAGAATAAACAAGAAGAATTATTATCTCAATTCAAATTCCTACATGGTATCAAAGTCTGGTTACACAAGTCCTTGACAATGACGGAACATGTATCGGCCAGTGGTGGTGATGGGCAGCCTCCTCCAGTTTTGAAGATTGAATATAACTCTCCTTTCTACCTTGGTCCTCAAAATTGGCCTGGCGATTTCATAACCCCTACCCGCTTTCGTGGTGATAACTATGATGATTGGGCTGGTGATGTACAAACCGCTCTCGAAGCAAGACGCAAATTTGATTTCTTGGATGAATCCATTCTCTCCGCCATTCCTCCTTGCACCGAGTCAGATTGAAATACCATCCATGCTATGTTGGTTTCGTGGCTCATGAATACTATCGATCCCGAGGTTAAAAGCACTCTCTCCAAATATATAGATGCTAGACGTTTGTGGGAGTCCCTTAAATCTAGATATGCGTTGGTGGACGGACCTCACATCCAACAACCGAAGATGTCGATCGCATGATGTGAGCAGACCAAGACCATACATGTGGCTGTATATTTCGGTAAGTTGACAGTTTTGTGGGAATCACTGCATAATTACGAGCCGCTTATAGATTGTTCTTGCTGCGACAATTGCACAGCCGGACAAAAGCACGCGGCACGGAGGGCGACGGGCAAACTTCATGAATTTCTCATGGGTTTGAATTTTGATATTATGCCACTCTTCGTACTAACCTCTTGTCTCAGGATCCCTTACCCACTCTAGATCGTGCTTATCAGTTGGTAGCCCAGGCTGAACGAGTCCGTTTTGCTAAATCGGTTCTTGATGACCCTCCGGATGTTGTTGGCTTCTCCCTCAAAACTGGCAGTTCCCGTGGTCGTGACAAGCCCGACAAATCCCATCTTACATGTACTCACTGTCAGAAAAAGGGCCATGATGTTTCTTCTTGCTTTGAACTCATCGGCTACCCAGAATGGTGGGGAGATAGTAGCAAAACGGGTTCTCGCGGTGGCAGTCGTCCTCAACAAGGCCGAGCCAGAGGAACCGCTCGCACCAATTCGGCCGCCCAAGTCGGTGCTGCTGCTGCTACCGGTGCACTCCCCTCAACCTCGTCATCTCTATTTACTGCAGAACAGTGGAATGCCTTAGCTAGTCTAGTTGGTAACACTCGTATTCCGGATAATCGCCTTCATGGTACGTTTGATACATCTTCTTGGATCATAGATATGGGGGCTTCCAATCATGTGACCGGAAACGCTACTTGTCTCTTTGACTCTTACTCTAAACAGGCTTGCCCTGTCAAGCTTCCTAACGGGGCTTCCGTATTTGCTCATATAGAGGAATTTGTTCGCCTAACACACCCTTGTTCTTCATCATGTCCTTTACATACCAAACTTAAACTGCAGTCTTCTTTCTGTTTCTCAATTGTCTGATGAGATTCATTGCACTGCCCATTTTAATGCTTCTTTGTGTGCTATACAGGACCAGTCGAGGAACCTGATTGGAACGGGTGTTAGGCGGGATGGACTCTACTACTTTGGGGGCGCACCTTCTGCTTGTCACGTCTTAGTCAATAATGCATCTGCTTTGCTCGAGTTGTGGCATAACCGTATGGGGCATCCATTTGAAAAAGTAGTGAAACTGCTTCCTCCGGTCTGTCATCTGTCTGGTAGTCTTCATCAAACTTGCGATGTTTGTTTTTGTGCAAAACATTCTAGAGATAGTTTTCCCATTAGTGAGTATAAGTCTACTAGAATTTTTGAGAAAGTTCTCTGCGACTTGTGGGGTCCTTACACTCATGTTTCCTCTTGTGGTGCTCGTTATTTCTTAACTTTGGTAGATGATTACTCACGTGATGTTTGGATTTATTTGTTAGTTGATAAAATGGAAGTTTTTCGTATGTTTATGTCTTTTGTTGCAATGGTGGAACGACAGTTTTCTCAACAAATCAAAATTATTCAATCTGACAATGGCACCGAGTTTAACTGCTTGTTTGATTATTTTCTTTCCTCTGGCATTCTTTTTCAAACATCTTGTGTCGGCACTCCTCAACAAAATGGGCGTGTCGAACGCAAACACCGTCATATATTAAATATAGCTAGAGCTTTAAGGTTCCAAGCCCATCTTCCCATTTATTTTTGGGGCGAAGCGGTCCTTACCGCTGCTCATTTGATCAATCGAACCCCTTCCCCCTTGTTAGACAATAAAACTCCCTACGATATCTTGTTTGGCAAAGCGCCCTTTTATGATTCGCTTCGAGTTTTTGGTTCGATGTGTTATGCTCATAATCAGCAGGCTAGGCGTGACAAGTTTGCTAGTCGTAGCCGTAAATGCATCTTTGTGGGTTATCCTCTTGGCAAGAAATGATGGAAGCTGTTTGATCTCGAGACCAGGAAATTCTTCGTCTCCCGTGATGTAAAGTTCTTTGAAACTGTGTTCCCATACAGCGACTCTACCACTGTTCCTCATTGTGAGGACCCCGACCCGGAACCTACACGTGTCCCGAGCTGGAGCGTCCTCAAACTAACCCAATTACCTAAACTTTTAAAAACTTTTATTTAACTTTCACATAAACACAACCATTTCAAAATAACTCTACTCCTTCCCACATTGGCGGAAGAGTTGACCAACCTTGAAAGTAATAAACGATTTTAGTTACAAAAAGATGTCAAATATAAAATAGAATTTGAGTTTATGAATACAACCCTTTAAAAGAATTATACCAACATACACTTTCTACACCAACTTATACATAACCCGACAATTCCCAAAATACCACTTCTAAACTCCTTTTCGCCCTTACTTGGTCGGTCCACCTGTCTCGGGATCTAAAACATTAAAGGGAGAGGGGTGAGAATAAATCTCAGCAAGCTATTATGAATGCAGCAATATGCCATATAAGATGCAACACATAAAAAGTTGCATATAACACATTGGAAAAGCTGTAAACACCTTACATTACCTTGGTTTACCTTTTCCCGTCTGAACATTAGTCGTACAACATTGGGTATAATAATACTCCAATCTTACAGTGAGCTACTTAAGCAATACTCACATCTTATAAGACCCGTTTTTCAGGAAACCAAATAAGATAGTAGCAACTCTGTAAGGCTTTTGACTCAATACAGATGCTATACCCCAACCTGTGGCCACAGGAGGGGACGGCCACATATATAACATAATCCGATCACATTAGGTCACACTTCCATAATTGATCGTATTATGTTATACCCCCAACATCAGCTGATTAACACATTATCAAGCACATAATAGTTACTTGAAACATAATCCACATAAAGGGATAACAATATAGCAACATGGTAAAATATACTCATGTCCAATCAATATCATAGTGCAACAGTTATTCAACACACTATGCATAATATAAACAATGTATATGAACTCAAGTAAGGCAAGGGAGTATCATCAATCCATCCTACAAGGTCATTATACAATAACACAAAGCCTCCACGAAGGGTTAAGCTTAATTTACTAAGTGGGAGTCACAATGTATAAGTGATCAACAATATTGCTAACTCATTCTGTTTCAGATTTAAAATGAAGTTCTGCAAGCTTGGGCGACCGCCCAAGTGGATTTCAAGATGACCTTAAGTTTCTACCCTCTTGGGCGACCGCACAACTCCTCTTGGGTGACCGCCCAAGAGGCTTCCTAAGGCATACTAGCTTCTGGAATCATGGGCGGCCGCTCATGCCCCCTTGGGCGACCGCCCAAGTCCCTCTTCAGCAATTTCCCAGGTTTCAATCCTTTTCTACCTAGCTTCATTTCCTTTCTTTTTTTTTTCTCCATCATAAATTCAAGAACACCAAGAAAATCTCCTAACTTTACCAAGTTCATCTTAAATTGTGCAAACCCAAAATAAAGTAATTCTAAATTATTTATCATTATCCATTCCACCCATTTTATACCCTCTAGATCATCTTCCAAGAATCTTAATTTCAACCTAATCCCTTCACCCATCATCTAACTTATATAAGGTCTCCAAGGCATGAAACAAACTTCATAAGAACAAGAATAACATTCAAGAGTTATGAACATTTAGGAGAAGGAAATCATAACAACTCACATACTAAACCATGTAACCCAAAAATGATTAAATCTTATATCATTTACCCTTTGAATCACTACCCATTTCACTATCATATTCCAAGTATAAACTTCTTAATTTAATTAAACCCATTTGCTTACCTTCTTGATCCACTTTCCCAATCAACAACAACATTCTATTTTATTACTAAATTTCTCAACATCCAAGAAAGTTTCCAAGCATCAACAACCATTTTATTAGCAAGAACAACCTTAATTAATTCATGAACATCACATAGAAGGGAGGGTCATAATAACTCACCTTAGGATTTTAGGATGAAATAATGATCTTCTTAGCTTGATAGATTCTCCTAGTTGATCCAAACTCAAAAATGCTCTTGGACTTGAAAATGGTGTAGAAATGGACTAGCTACAAGGCTTGGAATGGAGAGGCTTTCAATGGAAGTTCCATGGAGGAAATATAAGAAAAAGATGAAGAATGATGAAGGAGGGGGTTAGAGGGGTATGGGGAAAGTAAGAGAGTATGGTGGAGGAGTGGGGGGTTTGACAAATGGGTACAAGGAGGATGAGTAAATTAAGGGGAGGCATGGCCCCCCATGCCACCCAACTCAAGGCTTTCACATTTTAATAATTAACCCATCCCAAAATCATTTATCTACCCAATTTAACCTCCTTCTACTATTTATTCATTTCCTATTATTATATTTTCCTTTAGAACATTATTTTATTTCCCAAACATTTCATCCTAATATAAGAATTTAAAGATATAAAGTAAACATATAAAGTTAACATTAATATTAAAAGCATATAATGTAATATTAAAATTGTGCCTAGGGTTAGGGTCGTTACACTCACTCCCCCTTAAAGAAAATTCGTCCCGAATTTGACGGTCACTTACCTAACTGATCAACTCGCCTCGGTTACATGTATACCTCAGATTTCAATTCCTAATTAGTCTCTTCAATGTTGTGATTTCTTCCCAAAATTTTCTAATTCCATTAATAATACGATATTACAACTCAATGTTCCAAGAATACCACACAAATATCACTAACCCGAATTTTTCACGACCTTAATAAAAATACAAATAAATAAAAGTATTACAACTTATGTCTCCAAATACATTACGATGTTACCTTTAAAACTCCAAATACTCTATAATTTGCTCTAAGCCGTCTATAAGTCAAATCACCAACCCTTTCTAAACCTTCAAATGGATTAACAAACTTTTACGCCAATTTACCTTAGGCCTTGCTTCACTTACCTCACCCCAACAAATTAGAGGTCGATATTTTCTTCCCGAACCACACCTCATAAGGTTTTATTTCAATGTTAGAATGATAACTACTATTATACATACCCAACCCTTGGTAACCATATTTCCTATCGACTATTAACATCCATTGTACATGCCCGTATCATATCCTCACAATAAGTAATGATTCCTCCAACTTTTTACAAGGTTAAACTTAATAGCATTCATTCATTCCAAAAGGATCTTCCCGAATGATATCTACCCCATCCATTCATTGATATGGGGTTTATAAAATCAAACTATCTCCTAACATACAAGAACTTTAATAATAACATCTCATCAAGCTATATATATATATATAACGAGTAGAAAATACAATTCAACTTTCTATAACAGAACAACATTCCCTTCTTTACTTTCAATGTTTCAATTATGTTCGTGCCTGGTGACAAATCACTTTTCAAATTGAATGGTCGTCGCCCACAACGGAGCCGATCCAACTCCAAAACAAAACCGAGTCTCCATCGCGACCTCCACATTAATAACTCCACAATTTATCCAATCATTTCTCGGATCAAAACTTTTAATACAATTAATCACTATAGGGAACTAGGTTGCTTTTCTACTTGCTTCCATACAAATTATAACTTTAAAGTAACATGTCTTTCTAAAATTTACAACATTTTTCGAATTTCAATTGATAATAGATAAAAAGAGATCCAAAGAGACCCGAATGGTTTACTTATTTAAAACCGGCCCATACCAGTTTTAATTAACTAAACCACTCAAAATTTTAAGAAATTTTTCAAAAGATTGATAAGTTAACAAAAATAACTTTCCGAGTGATTTAATTATCTACAACCGTCCCATACCAGGTGGTAGATAGTTAAACTACTCACGATTTTAATTTACACGAAAATGGTTTATCGACCTTATTAAATCAATTATCCCAGAAGGGCACAATTGCTCATACCGAAGTTCAACACACACTTCCAAGTTTTAAAACACATTTAAACCAATTCTAACATATTATTCTTGTTTAACTTCTATTTATAGGGTAGCCACCACTCATAATATTTATACTTAGTTGAATTCTCTAAGAAAACACAATCTCGCAATACTATTATTATCCTTGATAAATAACACTAAAACAACCACTAAGATTATAAACTAGGTAAATCATCCTCGATTCATTAATTCCTCAAGTTGAATATTCAACACTTTTACTTAATGTGAGTCATCTATTCCTTACCTTTGATATTGGTATTGTACTTAGTAACAACGCATTGCATACCTCCAGTTTCGATCAATTACCATGATCTCCTAATAATAAAAAAAAAAATATAATTGGAACTCACATAGATCAATCATCCCCAAATTGCAAATTAACCTTAACAAATTGCAACTAACTTACTTCTTGTTAACCATCAAAACTCAAAGTCCGTATAACGCCAATATCTCCCAAACATCACACTAATCCCCCATACGAGTTACGCAACTAAATCGACCTATAGGGTATAATCATCCTAAAGTATCCTTTCTCCCCATAAAATTCATCCTCATTTTCCTTCCTCATTTAATGCTAATCGTCTTTCAAAATAACCACGTACATATATTATCAATCCTGAAGTTGATCCTATAAATCACCAATAACTACATCTATTATACTTCTTCATATTTACCCTATTTACCTTTTCATAACTAATATACAATCCACAAATCCAAACGGTCATACTAGATATAAATGTTGTCCTAAGTATATCCTTAAAGCAAATATTTACTGTAATTGTAACACTCCGAAAAGTTCAACTAATAACCATTGAGTATCCTACAAATTTCTAAAATCAGTCATGCAATTTATCAACAAGTGATAACGAATACTTATTGCTTACAGTTACCAATTTGAGATCTCTATAACCTTAGAATTAACCACCAAGTATCATCTTTTCTAAATACAGTAACAATTTATCCTTACTGAGAATCGCTAAGCTAGTTACCTTCTTTATCAATTAATTTCTCAAGTTGAATCATCAATTCCATCATCCCAATTTGTATACTCTATCTAGGGATCCGAATACCGAGATAGTGACTTATATCTACTCAGCTTCAATATCCTGGTATGATACCTGATGAAAACCCATTTTTGAAACTCACTTGAAAAACACCACTTAGTCAACTTATAGGGTGATATTACTTACAAAAATATCTGATTTCCTATTCAATTTAGTAACAAGAATTCAATCAATCTCTCCTTAGAGAATACTTATAGCACCTAAGGCAAAGATATATTAGTTCCATAAGATCTCTTACTCGCGATAATTTATAACTCATATAATCTCACTTAGACTATCACTTCCAATACTAGTCTCATATATCTAGTCTCCCCTACGAGACACCAATGTATAAATACTCACGCAATTATACAACCATAAATCATTCTTAATTAGGCCATACTTTCGACATTTATGCATATATGATAAAATAGCAATAATGACTCATCCGCCTCTACCACCCACGGAGGCAAATCAAACATAGATAAGGAGACTCGCTTCTTGCGACAGTCCTCCCAAATCATGATCACCATGATAAACAATAATGATTCAAGGTACTCTCCCGTAGGAATAGAACCTCCAACACATAAGGCAACTTTTAGGCCAATTAGGCAAATAAAAGATGAAATGTAATGCCACATGAGAACGAATGAACAGGGATTTATAAAAGTATGAACCCTAACTCCTGAGACAGGTAAATTACCTCAAATGATGGTGGGGAAATCTATCTTTTCAATAACTCACCTTTCCTTGATTCCTTGGTTGGTCAATATCATTTTCTGTCTTTGAACAAATTCCTGCATTAAATTCTCGACGTAAGTTATCGCACACTCTCACTCAGCTAGACTCTACCCGAGAACTCTAACCGAGCTCTGATACCAACTGTGAGGACCCCGACCCGGAACCCACACGTGTTCCGAGCTGGAGCGTCCTCAAACTAACCCAAATTTCAATTAAATTTTAAAACCTTTTATTTAACTTCCAAACATAACATAACCATTTTCAAAATAAGTCTACACCTTTTCACAATGGAGAAATAGTTGACTAACTTAGAAAGTACGAAACTGTTTAGTTACAAAAAGACATCGGTTATAACAATAAATGAAGATTTAATAATACAATTCCCGTAAGTGATTTATACTAAAGTACACTTTCTATACCAACCTAATCATACCCCGACAAGTCCCACAATAAAACTTCCAAACTCCTCACCGCCCTTACTTGACTGGTCCACCTGTCTCAGAATCTAAAACAGTAAAGGGGAGAGGGGTGAGAATAAATCTCAGCAAGCTATTATGGATGCAGAAGATGCCATACAAGATGCAACACGTAGCATGGCAACACATCAAAAGACATATTCATATAACCCGAGAGGCTCGCCGCCAACCGTCCCATACCGGTTGGAGACAACGACCACTCAAAGCATGAATATATCACAACACATAAGTACGATAAAGTAACACTTAGAAGGATACTTGAGCCAAGGTTTCATCTCCAAAAGGATATACACATCCGAGCAGAAGAATCGATGAAGCGGTTCCGAACCATGAACAATAACAAGATGCTGCGGGGACTCCTGACACACGTATCCCCGGTGAAAACTAGACCATCTACCTCAAAAGGAGATGCTAGCCAACAAATCCCACACAAGGGGACAAACTCGGCAATGTATGAATTATAATGAACTCGGCTCGGTGCCATTATAAATCCATAACATTGCCCAACAAACAATTAAATCAATACCAAATTTGGATTTACATAACTAAGCACGTAATAACATACTTGCTTAACCAAACATTGTATGATCCAAAGTAGGGATACATACACAACAAAGATATCATGAAGATAGCAATACTATATCAAGTATTCAACATTATCAAGCACATAATAGATACTTGAATAAATTCCACAAAAAGGGATAACAATATATCAACATGGTAAAATATACTCATGTTCAACCAATAATCAGAGTGCAGCATTTGATCAACACACAATGCATAATATAATCAATGTATATGAACTCAATGTAAGGCAAGGAAATATCATCAATCCATCCTACAAGGTCATTATACAATAATACTTAGCCTCTTTAAGGGTCTAAGTTGAATCTACCAAGTTGGAATCATAATTGTCTAGTTACCAAACTAGGTTAGCTAATGTTTTCCTAGCAACATTAAAGTACTTCCACTATTCCATCTTGATCACTTAGAATGTCATTGTGAAGCCAAAGTATTCTACTTTAATCTAGGTTAAAGAGATTTCATTTTGGTTCGAGTTTGATTAGGTTTGAACAGCTCTAAAGTTGATACTTTGAAACCGGGCCGGGGCACGACTCGTCCCCGTGGCACGACTCGTGCCCATCTGCACCTTCCTCACGAATCCGTCGTCCCCACAAGGCACGACTTCCTTATAACCCTAGTCACGACTCGTCCCACACCTCGTGCACGACTCGTGCCACCGTGCACGACTCGTGACTGAGCCTTAATCAACATAAATGCAGAAATTACTCATACCCATTTGTCCCAACCAAAGTTTTCCCTTGTCTTGAACACCTAGAAAAGCATACCCACTTCATGGATCTCATAATACATACTTTAAACTCCCAAATTGATATACCTACATCATTTAACACTAGATTTCCAACCCATTTCATTTACACATTCCAAGTTAATCCCTTTAATCTACTCATTTCATTTTCTTACACCTTTTAACACTTTCATGAATAACAATACTTTTCTAGGACATTAACCACTTTCTCAACCCAAGAAGATTTCACAAGCATCATATAACCATTATACCAAATAACAACCTTAAATAATTTATGAACATTTAAAGGAAAGGAAAAGTCATAATAATTCCCATACTAGCCCATGTAACCAAAAATGATTAAATCTTATATCATTTACCCTTTGAAGCACTACCCATTTCCTATCACTTTCCAAGTATTAATTTCATAATTTAATTAACCCATTTGCTTACCTTCTTGACCCATTTTAATAACACATTTCAAATTAAATCTCCTAAACTAATTTCACCCATTTCTTATACTCAAATTTCACTTCCATGAATAATAATATCATACTAATTTATTTATCCATTTTCTCAACTTCAAATAGAATTCCAAAACATCCTAAACTAATTCTACCCATTTCTTTCATTCTTGAACACTTCCAAGAACAACCACATCTCCTCATTATCTTAGCCAATTTCTTCAATTCAAGAAGGTTCCCAAAACATCCAATAAACATCTTAACAACAATAATATCAATAATATCTCATGAACATTTAGAAGAAAGAAGGTCATAATAACTCACCTCTAGCAATACAAGATGGAATGATGATTTTCTTGGCTTGAATCACTCTCCTAGTTGCCCCACTCTCAAAAGTACATCCGGATTTGAAAATGGAGGAGGATTCATCTTGGAAATAACTTGGGAGATGAAGCTTTCATGGGAGGTTTCCATGGAGGTTTTTGTTAGGAGAAGTAAAATGAAATGAATGAAGGAGGGAGAGGGGAGGAGGAAGTAAAGTGAGGTGAATGATGAAAGGGGGGGGGGGCCGGTCCAAGAGGAGGGTTTTGGGGATAAGAAGTCAAACAAAGTATGGTCCCCCACACCCTAATTAAATGTTGTCATCAATTTATTTCTTTTCCTTTACATAATTTAAAGTTTAACTACTCACATTTATTTATTGTCAATTATTATATTTTCCCCAAGGACTTTATTTAATTTTTCTCAATCATCTCACCCTAATAAAAGAAATCAAAGATATAAAAATGAACACATAATATTAACCATAATATTAAAAGCACATAATATGGTGTTAAATTGGTGCCTAGGGTTAGGGTCGTTACAGCCTTAGCTAGTCTAGTTGGTAACACTCGTATTCCGGATAATCGCCTTCATGGTACGTTTGATACATCTTCTTGGATCATAGATACGGGGGCTTCCAATCATGTGACCGGAAACGCTACTTGTCTCTTTGACTCTTACTCTATACAGGCTTGCCCTGTCAAGCTTCCTAACGGGGCTTCCGTATTTGATCATATAGAGGGAATTGTTCGCCTAACAGACACCCTTGTTCTTCATCATGTCCTTTACATACCAAACTTAAACTGCAGTCTTCTTTCTGTTTCTCAATTGTCTGATGAGATTCATTACACTGTCCATTTTAATGCTTCTTTGTGTGCTATACAGGACCAGTCGAGGAACCTGATTGGAACGGGTGTTAGGCGGGATGGACTCTACTACTTTGGGGGCGCACCTTCTGCTTGTCACGTCTTAGTCAATAATGCATCCGCTTTGCTCGAGTTGTGGCATAACCGTATGGGGCATCCATTTGAAAAAGTAGTGAAACTGCTTCCTCCGGTCTGTCATCTGTCTGGTAGTCTTCATCAAACTTGCGATGTTTGTTTTTGTGCAAAACATTCTAGAGATAGTTTTCCCATTAGTGAGTATAAGTCGACTAGAATTTTTTAGAAAGTTCACTGCGACTTGTGGGGTCCTTACACTCATGTTTCCTCTTGTGGTGCTCGTTATTTCTTAACTTTGGTAGATGATTTACTCACGTGATGTTTGGATTTATTTGTTAGTTGATAAAATGGAAGTTTTTCGTATGTTTATGTCTTTTGTTGCAATGGTGGAACGACAGTTTTCTCAACAAATCAAAATTATTCAATCTGACAATGGCACCGAGTTTAACTGCTTGTTTGATTATTTTCTTTCTTCTGGCATTCTTTTTCAAACATCTTGTGTCGGCACTCCTCAACAAAATGGGCGTGTCGAACGCAAACACCGTCATATCTTAAATATAGCTAGAGCTTTAAGGTTCCAAGCCCATCTTCCCATTTATTTTTGGGGCGAAGCGGTCCTTACCGCTGCTCATTTGATCAATCGAACCCCTTCCCCCTTGTTAGACAATAAAACTCCCTAAGATATCTTGTTTGGTAAAGCGCCCTTTTATGATTCGCTTCGAGTTTTTGGTTCGATGTGTTATGCTCATAATCAGCAGGCTAGGCGTGACAAGTTTGCTAGTCGTAGCCGTAAATGCATCTTTGTGGGTTATCCTCTTGGCAAGAAATGATGGAAGCTGTTTGATCTCGAGACCAAGAAATTCTTCGTCTCCCGTGATGTAAAGTTCTTTGAAACTGTGTTCCCATACAGCGACTCTACCACTGTTCCTCATGTTCCGGATTCTGTTGAAGAACTGGCCGAGGAAGATGCGTTTGGCAGTATATATTTTCCTATTGAAGAAGACTCCGTTGCACCTTCTGTTGAACCTACTGTAGCCGAGCCCGTTACTTTAACCAATAATCAGGAAGAGGTTGCCCCTATTGTTCCTTCGGCACCTACTGAGGCTACTGCTCCTTCTGCATCAACTTCGGTCCCTTCTGATGTATCTGGACCCGACACTCTAGGGAGGGGTATGAGACAGAAAACTCCCTCAGTTCGTCTCCGAGATTATGTTGCTCTCACTGCTTCTTCTTCGAGTCCATCCCCCGCCTCTCCGCTTCCTGTCGGTTTCTCAGGTACTCCCTATCCTATAGCTCACTATATAAATTGTGATCGCTTTTCTGCAAAATATCGTACATTTCTTGCAGCTCTTACAGTGGCTAAAGAGCCGACATCCTTTTGCGAGGCCATGGCTCATGATGGATGGAAACAGTTAATGCAGGAGGAAATTCGTGCCTTAGAAGACAATTGCATATGGTCTATGGTTTCCCTACCTCCTGGCAAACGTGCCCTGGGATGTCAATGGGTCTATAAGATCAAATATAATTCTGATGGAGCGGTTGAAAGGCTCAAGTCTCGGCTAGTTTTCCGCGACAATCATCAGAAAGAAGGTATCGACTACACAGAAACTTTTGCTCTTGTGGCTAAAATGGTCACTGTTCGGCCTTTTCTTGCTATTGCTGCTTCCAAGAATTGGGAGTTACATCAGATGGACGTTCACAATGCCTTCTTGCATGGCGATTTAGCAGAAGAGATTTATATGAAGCTCCCTCCGGGTTTTGAGGCACCAAACACCAACACGGTTTGCCGTCTTCATAAGTCTCTTTATTTATGGCCTGAAGCAAGCTCCTCGTTGTTGGTTTGCCAAGTTATTGACTTCCTTGAAGACCTATGTGTGATGATGTGCCACCAAAATTTCGCGGGAAAAATTCGATTTTTTGCGTTTCTTTGAAAAACCAAATAAAACCCGGAAAAAGACGGAGTCGCCACGCCATTTTTATTTTAAGGGCCAAAACTTTGAAAAATGCCCGAGATTAGAAATTTGGGTTCGGAGGTCACGTTACACTCCGGGAAGGACGTTAGTGTGCACCCGGAATGCCTCGTAAAACGAGTCTTCCAAGCTGAAAATCATTTGTGTGTGTGTGTGTGTGTGTGTTGGCCAAAATAAGTTGAAACTCAGAAAAGTAAAAATTGGGATGTCTTTTTAAGACTTTAAACTGATCCCATGATTTTTTGGAAGATTTTTGGATTGAGATTTGGTACTCAAAAGACCTTTTGAAGTTGAGAGTCACTTCTGCCAGAATGAAAAAGGCAGTGGATCTTTGATTTCGAAATGGATTCAAGGGCCTTAAAAATTCATAATCTGGATAAACTCAGAGAATGAAAGTTGTTCCAGACACATTAAATAAGATTTGTGCGAAGGAATTTTCCATTTTGGAGAAGATTTGAGGGGTCAAAACCTTCTGGAAATCTCAGATATGAAATCTGGATTTCCAGAAGCTGATGAACTGGCCTCTAAAAGAAAATTTGAAAAGAGGAGTTTTACTCACCCAAAAAATAAAGTAAAAATATTTCTGGAAAGCTCTGGATGTTGGCTACAAAAAGTATTTTGTAGTCAACACCAAATTCCAAGTTTATCTGTGTCCAAAAATTAAGACAATGGACTGGGATCTTGGAAAATTGCTACTGGACAGCAACTTCTCAAGAAAGAAAATATGATTTTAAAGGGGGTTTTTGCATCCATGCTTGTCCCAATTTCCCTAGGTTTTGGTTAGTGATCACTTGACATTTTAGTGGTGAATCAACTATACCAAACCATCCTTGGGGTACATTAGGACTAAGCACTTCATTTGCTTGGGAAGGGGAATTTTATCCTTTGAAAATGAGATTTGATGCTTGAAAATGGTTTTTAGGGTTTTGAAAATGCATTTGCAAGTAAGTAAGAACACATTGAAGAAAATGTTGATCCTTGTAGAAGATCATCCATGGAGATGAACTTCCATGGTGATCTTCTTGGATCTAAGACAAGAAGATGAATGAACTACATTTTGTAGTTTGAAAATGCATGCATGGATGAGAGATTTAGGGTAAGAAGAGGGAGGTTATACCTATCTTCTTTGTGTTTTGTGTTTGAAGGTTTGAATGCAAGAGTGTTTGGGTTTGATTTGAGTGAGTGAAAGTTGAGAAGATTCAAGAGAAAAAGGTGACAATTCTTAGAGAATTCTCACTGTTTTCTCAAGTATTTTCGCCAAATGCTGTGATTTGTGTTCTTCTCTCTTTTATTTTTGTGACTGGAGGGCTCAATTTATAGCCCTCTGAAATTGACAATCCTATCCGCGCGGATAAACCCTGCAGCGTGCACTGTTCATTAAATGCTGCTCCAGGCTTTGGACACAAGGAATAATCTTTTCAAAATTCAAATTAATCAGCCAGTTTTTGTTTCCAGCCAATTCTATTTTTGGTTTTTCTTATTTCTTTTGCTTTTTTGATTCATTTCCTTGGTTTATCTTTTTTTGGCAATCCCTAATCTACCCTTACTTGGTTAGAAATGTTAGGAATGTTAGGGATTGTTAGGAATGTTATAACTTTCGTTAATTTTCTAACGAAAATTCTAACAAGCTCAAATTGGAGCACTTACACTATGGCTTCCTCCAGTCCTATTCCGATTACTCTCTGTTCACCTTCACAAAAGGTGCGATCCAAATGAATGTGCTTGTGTATGTTGACGATCTCATCATAGCTGGGAATGATTCCGCTGCCTTACAGTCCTTTAAGAAGTACCTGTGTGAGTGCTTCAAAATGAAAGATCTCGGATCCCTAAAATACTTTCTTGGCATTGAGGTTGCTCGCAATCCTGATGGTCTGTTTTTGTGCCAACGAAAGTACACGTTGGATATTATTTCTGAGGCCGGATTGCTTGGTGCAAAGCCCTCTAGCTTCCTTATTGAACCCAACCATAAGCTTGGTGTTGCTACCGGTGCTCCCTTGGAAGACCCGGAAAAGTATCGACGCCTTATAGGACGCCTCATTTACTTGGCTGTAACCCGGCCGGGCCTCGCATATTCGGTCCACATTCTATCTCAGTTCATGAATGAACCTCGTTCAAAGCATTGGGAGGCTGCTTTATGGGTTGTTCGGTATCTCAAAGGCACTCCTGGCCAAGGCATCCTTCTGCGTAGTGACAACGATCTCACCCTCCAAGGATGGTGTGACTCGGATTGGGCTTCATGCCCCAATACCCGTCGTTCTCTAACCAGGTGGCTCGTTTTTCTCGAGCATTCCCCCATCTCTTGTAAAACTAAGAAATAACCTACTATTTCTCGATCTTCTGCTGAGGCTGAATACCGCGTCATGGCAGCTCTTACATGCGAGCTTAAATGGTTGAAGGGTCTGTTGTTGAGCCTGGGTGTTCATCATCCCAAGGCTATTTCCATCTTCTGTGACAGTGAATTGGCTCTTCACATTGCCAAGAATCCTGTCTATCACGAGCGGACGAAGCATATTGAGGTGGATTGTCATTTCGTCCGTGACGCTATCTCCAATGGCCTTATTGCCCCTTCTTATGTTCCCACGAAGACTCAGTTGGCTAACATATTTACTAAAGCTCTCGGGAAGCAACAGTTTGATATTTTACTTAGCAAGTTGGGCTTTCTTAACCCTCACGCTCCAACTTGAGGGAGGGTGTGACGCCAGTTACTGTCATTGGGAGCGTCCGCTCCCATGGAGGGGGAGCGCCTGCTCCCATTAGGCCTAATTGCGAGTCAAGTTTCTGGAATTGGGGAGCGTCCGCTCCCAGGGAGGGGGAGCGTCCGCTCCCACTGTTTCCAGATTTTCTTCTGGTTTAATTTGAGTAGGATTTTGTTTCCTAATTCCTTTTGTTTCCTAATTCCTTTTGTGTTTCCTTTTGCTGCAACCTCTTTTGTATTCTCATATAAATATTTCCTCCTTGTGAGAAGAATAAACAAGAAGAATTATTATCCCAATTCAAATTCCTACAAATGTGTTAAATTCACAACATTTGAGATTTCGCTCCTTTATTTGATTTTTTTTTATAATCAAATTCTGATCAATGTTGATTTAATTATCTCAATAAAATTTTAAAAATTATTATTTCTATTATATGCAATTTTAAAAATTGTTATTAATTCACTATTATTAATAATATCAATAACAATTTTTAAAATTATAATTCGATTCAGTTGATTATAAAAGTCAAATGATACAATTATTTTGAGACATAAAGTATTTAAAATATAACAATAATAATGGTCAAAGTAATCCAATACAAAAAAAATATTTTGGAATAGAGGACAATTTAATATAATTTTTTTTTTATGAAACAATTAATATGATGGTTAAAAAGCGTTAGTTATGACAGAAGCAATTATACTTGCCTTGTCCATGTAGAAGAGAATAAGTTCCAAGTCAAAATCTTAAAAAAGAAAAAAAATGTGCTTTTTCTTAATGTTAGAAAAAAACGTGATTTGATTTTTCCGCTAGTGTCAGTCTTAGAGTAACAAAATGTCAGTATAAAAAATGTCAATTCATGTATTATTAAGTTTCAGTGTAAAAAAATGTCAGTGTCAGTGTTAGTGTAACAAAGTACCAGTGTAAAGAGTGATAGGCCAGTGCATGCATGTATTATTAAGTGTCAGTATAAAAAAGTGCATATTAGTGTTAAAAAGTGTCAGTGTTAGTGTAAACAAATGTAAGATTGTCATGACATGTATTATTAAGTGTCAGTATAAAATAGTGTCAATGTAGGGTAAAAAAGTGTCACTGTTAGTATAAAAAAGTGTCAGTGAATATATTATTAAGTGCCGGTGAAAAAATATTTTTTCCTTAATTTTAGAAAAAAAAAACGCATTTTTTATAAGATCAACTCTTAATTCAAACACTCTTTAACCGAAGAAAAAGAAAAAACTAAAAATGGCAAGTCTAATTACCTATCTACTATCAGAAAATTTTGGGGGAAACCTGTTTCTCCATAAGTTATAAAAAGTCTTGTTTTTAAATATATCAACTTGGTGTTTTAAAGCCTAAACTCACTGTTTTAAAGTGGACTTTTTATAACTTATGGAGAAACAAGTTTCCCCTAAAACCTACTCATCTACTATTTTAAACTTGTATGACCATCCCTTAACAGAAATGTAACGATAAGGACGGAGGAATCGACCTACTTTATAAATGTTGGATTTTTTAACGGTTCAAATGGTTCCCTCTCCCAATCCTGCTTGGCGGGAAGCGCTTGGCGTACCGAGGTTTGCCCTCAAATCACAAGTTTGTTGCTGGGAGCGGGGGTCAAAAGACAATTCTGATATCAATGAATTGATTTAACCATTCAAATTTTGACGGAGATTCAACCTCATATACCCCGGGATTCGCCTAGGGAGAGCCACCATCAGTTGTGTGCCATTCTGCTGAAGAGTTCCTTGACTTTGTTGTCTCATCAGAAGCTAACAAGCTAGAATTCAGGAAAGGTGGCTGTTTGGGTGCCGGAATATGAACATTTTCAGCTTTGTTATTCAGCATCTGAACAACTTGAGTCATGGATGGTCGATATCCAGGAGAAGATTGTGTGCACAGTAAACCAACTTGAAGCACGTGTAACGCCTCCTTTTCTTGAAAATCTCCTTTCAAACCCCTATCAACCGATTCTGTAATCTTACCCGCCTTGTAATTCTCCCATACCTGATTCAAATCATGCAATACATCTAGAAGCCGAAGTGTTATGTATAGTACTACAGATATAGTATTTTATTAAGTGGGTGCACTTGCACCCACTAGGATACTCATAAGTCCGCCTCTAAATATAGATATAGTATGTAGATTGATAAAGTAGCATAGATGATGAGACTTACGGATTGTAATACTGAGGATGATTCGTCCCAGAGAACGTTGTTTTTCCTACCACATGCAATCTCTAGAGCCAAAACTCCAAAAGCGTATACGTCTGCTTTCTCTGTTAGTTGTCCCCTTACAATGTACTCGGGTGCCATATAACCCCTATGTGATCAATAGAAACAATTATTCGCTTGATATTTGAGGGAAAAAACGATTGAAAAAATGTGTCCAAGCGCTTTTGAAAAAATGTGGATGAATGGACTTACAGGGTGCCTGCTATGGCAGTGCTGACATGAGTTCTATCAGGAGCCACACATCTCGCAAGTCCAAAATCAGCAATCTTTGGAGTAAGATTTTCGTCTAAAAGAATGTTGCTGTTTTTAATGTCTCTGTGGATAATTTTCGACTGACAACCTCCGTGAAGATGTCCAAGCCCTTCTGCGATTCCTAGTATGATATCAAATCTCTTCTGCCAACTAAGCGTTTCCGTCTTCTTTTTATCTGCACCCAATGAAAGAGGGTTTGCAGAATAAATTTGGGGAATGTGCAATCCGACTGTACAAGAAATGATTGATTGCTTACCGAAAATGATTTTATTGAGGCTATGGTTGGGAACAAATTCATAAACAAGAAGGCTTTCAGGTCCTTCGATGCTACAACCTAGGAGTCGTACGAGGTTTTTGTGTTGAATCCCACTGATCAAATTGACCTCATTGAAGAAATCATCTGCCCATTGCCTTGTTTTGAAGAACAATCTTTTAACAGCAACTGTTCTCCCATCAGGAAGAGTCCCTTTGAATACTGAACCGCCCCCTCCTTGGCCTAATTTGTTTGACAGATTAAACCCCCCGGTTGCTTGCTCGAGTATTTCATACTCAAAATGCAAATTGGACTTGCTAACAGTAGATGGAACCTTATCCATTTTTTTGAGTGCTAAGGAAAAAGAAAACAAATCATATCAGACATGAACAGACCAAAGTCTGACGAAATACTGAAATTGAAAGAAAAAAAACGAGGCTTTTTACCTCGTTTTCGCTTGGAGTATTTCTTGTAGCCTAACAAAGCACCAAATCCGGAGAACAAAGCAACTGCTACTGCTACTATGACTATTATAGCGATGATCACACCTTTAGAGACCCCTGATTTTTCTGAAAACAAAGAATTATCGACTCATTAAACTCTACACAATACAATCAGGATCAAGAGAACTGACAAAACGCCATCTACAGGAAAAGGAGATAGAGATTTTCGTGGGAATTTCTTACCATTATCATCATCATAACCAGAGTGATAAGTTTTGTACTGAAAGAATCTCTGTGTCGAATACCTCAAATAACAACCGGCATGCATAGCTCTAGCTTCAGCACTAGGAACACACTTCCTCAACATCTCCCCTGCATCCCTCAAACACGCAGTACATTCCTCCGTCCCAATTGTTTCCCAACACTGTCCCAACACATAAGCACTTTCCAACCCATTCTTCACTACAGCCGTCCCAAGCCCATTACTTTCTTCCGCCTTAATTGTCACATTATAAATAGCTTGGTCCCGCTTCTGAATCAATTCCCTTTGAATATAAGGGTCAGTGAGGTAATTTTTCGGTTCTCCACATTTTGTAATCTCAGCTTCTTTAACAATGGTTTCATTAAGAAAGAGATATTGATCATATCGGATAAAGCAACCGTCTAAATAAACTCTGCCTGCACTATCGGGAAGGCACTGTCGAAGGTGTTCTTTCCCTTGATCAAAACAATAAGCACAATCTTTGTGGGAGAGATCCCCGTGGCATTGAGCGAATCCGTATGTGGGATGTTCACCAGAATCTAATGTGTGCCAAACGGAATTGTTGGTGGTGAGTTTTTCTTTTAGTTCGTCCATCAAAGTTGCATATTTCCATATCATTTCTATATCGGCATTCTCAGGGGATCCTTTGCATAATATTTCGGTACCAGTGGCACGAGGATCAGAGACGGAAGGGGAGAAGAAGGAAATAGAGAATATACATACAATTGCGATAAGATAATGGAGGATCAAATATGATGAATACATTGGATCAAATGTTGGCTGGCTTGTCTCCCTTTCGGAATAAAATCCCCCGTTTTAGATTTTCAATCAAAAACAGAGGATAATTTCTTTCAAATATTTTCATATGTTGTGAATACTGGAGAGGTTGAGAGAAAATAGGAGGCGCCAATTTAATTATTATCTTCATCTTTGTGTTGCTGGTTGGTTGACCACAGGCAGAGAAAGAGAATAATACACTTTACACCCTCCAGGTTTGGGAAGTTACCCTACACACATCATTCAAATATTTTCTGCCAGTAATGCTAATTTTGAACATCACAAGTTTAACCTAAAACAACAAGTGGCACCTTCAAGAACAATGTAAAGGTTAAAAAATTTGCAGGTCATACAAGAACGGAGGTAGGGGTTTTTTTTTTTTTTTTTTAAGTGTTAAGTGCTGAAATCTGATTTCACCTCTGAAATTGGCTGAAACCTTAAAAGGCAGCGTCTAAAAACTGAATTCTGAATTAAGCAAGTTGTTTGATTTTTCATCTGAATTGTTTTTTGAAATGTCATCAAGCGATCGCACACTTGGAGGGGGCGATCACGCCCCCTTAAGCGAGCGATTGTTTTTTGTGCTCAAGTGCAACAGAGCGATAGCACCCTTGGAGGGGGCGATCGCGCCCTTCAGATCAGAGGCGCTCAGCGACATTCTTATCGCTTAAATTAAGTGGGTATTAAGAGCCTATCAGGTCTGAACCAGAAAAAAAACACACTTATTTGCTTAAGATCTGATCGAATCAGACCTGCACCCCATTAAGACGCTCTGAATCAAAAAACAAACGCAACCGTAGTGTTAAGGAAATTTTAGGTCTGTAATACATATAAACTTGTCACTAAAGATGTTAAATTCGAGTTTGCAATTTTGAACCTCGTCCAAAATGCTCTCGACAGATAACAAGCAAAACTTGAACATACATCAAAACTTGTTATTAATTGCATAAGCTAATAGCAGTGTTTGTTATAGTTAACACGGTAGAGATGGCTTGATGAAAATCTTGCTCAAAACTCTCAAGCTTACTGCATTGCATTTCCAAGCGAACCCAGCGTGATGATTCCAATGTTTGGGTTCCATTTATTACAGCCCTACATATCACAATTGCTATTAGTAATAATAAAAAAAGAATTCTACACAAGTCTAAATCATTAAAATTCAGGAAAAAAAAAGTACGCCTCCCTCATATTGAGTATCCTTAGTTTAGGGCGCTATTCAAACAGGGTTTTGGTTTTGGTGAGGTAGTGTAGAACTAACATCAACTTAACCTGATACTGACAGTTTACTCAAATAATGGGTAATAGATTTGTTCAACAACATTTATAGTAACATAGCTAAATAATATCAAGTCAAGTGAAAAGCAAAAGTAATTAAGAACTAGGAAATGAACAAGTTCAAGCTTATGGGTGAGTAAGAAACATGAGAAAAACCACCTCAATTGTTCATGTAAAATGATCCGTATAGGCTGTCCATGACGGTGAATTGCATGTTTTCTGATGGTTTCCAGTGCCGCTTTCGTTGGTTTATAAACCAGTTGTTTATCTGCTTTTGGTCTAAGCCTGTTGATTCAGCCAGAGCAACTTTCTCTGCTTCCTGCATGATCAGACATTACAAGAATATGCTTTAATACCCAAACAGCCAGTAGACATATGAACCCAATCTAACAAGCAGATATCAAGAAAACTCAGATGAACCCCATGAAGAAATAACTGTTAACACAAATTTTGTACCCTAATTCTCTGCCAGCTTCAAATATGTAGAATGTTGAAAATGTTTTAAATTCTTAAAAAAAAATTAAAAAAAATCCTTGATGCCTGGTTTTGAGGAGTTCTAAAATGTGCAGAAAGAATGTTGAATCAAGAATTTTTGAAGGAATACTTGCCGTTGGATATGGCCATTTGTTGTGAATGTTCCACCAATCAAGCAGTAATAGCCTTGCTTCTTTAGGCAGTTTTCCTTTCTTCTTCTTGTTTGAAAATTCATGCTTTAGGGAACTAATGTAACCACTATACTTGCGCATAAGATTATCCTTGAGTTCTCTATCATTGCCCGCTGGGCTATGTTCTTGTACCTCAACCTCTACTGAGCTTAAATCCTCCTCAGATGATCCAGCAACTTCCTCTGTTACAAAAATATTACAAAATACAAACAGATGAGAATTGAAAACCCCCACATTCAGAACTCAGTTTTTTGTTGGCCAGAAAATAATGATTTCAACAAACTCCAGAAAACATTATAACAAAGCTGCCATTTACATTACTTCCATGGAGATAGGACATTGGAGAATTTTTTATACAAAAATGACAATATCTGTGATGAAATATGGACATCTAATGAAAACTCAAGAGGCTTAAGGTATTTGGAAAATTCACAGATTAGGCTCCATTTGTTTGGGGGGAAATGTTTTTCGGAAAATGTTTTCTCCATTTTTCGATGTTTGGTAACCATTGAAAAATAAAGTCAACGGAAAAAAATTTCTGGTCAATGGAAAATATGCTTATTTCCTAAGAAAAATGACTTCCAGATTTCTCCTGCTCAAAACATTTTCCGAAAAATGCTTCCTATATCATTAAGTTTCACATGTACTTTCCCTTTTTTTTTCCAAAACATATAAAATAATAATATCAATCTTATGTCATTTTAGTGTTACAAATGAATAATGTTCACACTTATGGTACTCATAATCTAATGTGAGAGCTTAAATGTATTGCTCACTTCGTCTCCTAAACAAAGAGTTTTATGTATGTCGATTACAGAAGGAAATATGTACTTATAGGTAGTGTTGTTAAACGAAACGAGACAGCTCGAGTTTGACTAGGCTCGAATTCGAGTGAGCTCGAAGTTTAATTCGACCCAATCTCGATCAGACTTTTTCAAAACTCGTTTTGTTATTGAAGAGTTGGCTTGTGTTAGGCTCGTTTGTTCGACGAGATTGATCAAGCTCGACTAACTAGAGTTCGACTTGTTTAGCTCGTTAAAAGCTCGAATGTTTTTCTTTTGTTCGCGAATAACTCGAGCTCAAGTTCGGCTCGATAAGCTCGTTGACACTTAAATTTTATTCTAACTTGACTCTATTACTCTAAAAGCTCCAACTCTACTTGATAAGCTCGTTGACGCTTAAATTTTGGTCAAAGTAGGCCGTTACACTTAAGTGGGTTGTTACACTTAAATTTAAGTGTGACAGCCGGATGGTTTTAGTCGTATACCAACCCGGCTAGTTGTTTGTTCGTGGTTTCAGGTCTAAGGCTGATCCGGATAATTCCTGTATCATCAGTTTGGTTTCATTACCGGAAATGAAGAATCCAAGACCTTGAAATCTTACGAACATGTGAACATGGTGTCAGACGGTCATAATTCTACTTCCTCTATTGATCAAGTAAATGAAAATGCCGGTGGAAACAACACAAGTGCGGATGTTGGCACTGGAAACCACACGACGCTCCTTCCTCCCCCTGGAAACTCACATAGGAGACCTACTCGTTCAAACAGTGTCGCAGACGGAGTAGGAATCCGAAGGAGAGAGAAAAGCCCCATGACCGCCTAGGGAAGTGGCCAGCAAAGCAAGAAACACCAAACGGGTTGAACAACTGTAGGCGACCTTCCAGGTCCCTCAGCCCCTCACCCAAGTAGGAAGGCGTTGTTGTTGAAGCGGGCAAAAGTCCTACAAAGCTTGTTGGACGTTCATAACGAATTGCTTAAGCTACTAGAGTCTCCTAGACAGGACGACCGCAAATCCCACCAAGCATCATCGCCACAAACATCTCAACGACCCCAAAACAGGGCTCCTTGACCCTTAACAAGAGAAGAGAGAAATGAGAGACCTCGTCCAGCGGGCAACTTAGTTAATTGTACGGGTGACTTACGAGACAGGATCAACAATATCCGGGAACAAGAAGCTGACTCGGCCCAAAGGATGCAGTTGGAGGCCGATCGAATCCGAGGCGCCTCCCAGAGCAAGGGGTGTGCCCTCAGCCGGAGGTCGATCACCCCTAAGGTGAGACAGCAGGGAGAGGTCGCCTCCAAGAGTTGAAAGGGATCGAACGCCTTCTCGAATGCCGCATCAAAGAGAAGAGCGTCAGAAATTAAATTATGTGTCCCATTACAGAGACGAAGGGCCTATTTTGGACGATCGGGAGTTGTTAAACCCTAAGAAAAGGTTGAATGATATGGAGGCAGATCGTCAGATCAGCCATAGCAAGGTCAAACGAAATGATAGCACCCTTCGACTTGTGGCTCAGTTTATATTGGATCTGGGCCCTTCCGAGTCAGGGTTCAAATTACCCGTCCTGAAAAAGTACTCAGGGGCGGCGACCAATGCCTTAAACCATATGCAACACTTTGAGGTGCAGATGTGTTTGGTCTCCTTAAAAGACGACGTGCTTTGCAAGGCACTGACTAGCACATTCACTGGTGTTGCATTGACCTGGTTTCGTGACTTGTCAATGGGTTTTATTAACAGTTGGATATACATGCGACGTAAGTTTTTGAATAGATTCTCAACGGCCGGAGCCACGATCTAAACAATATAGCCCAAGGAAAGACGGAGAGTACTATGAGCTATTTCACCGAGTTCAAGGATTGGTCGACCAGATAGAAGAGGACTTGACTGACAGGGAAGTCATCAATTGTTTTAGGAATGTGGTGTCCTTCCCCGACTTGGATTACGAGTTGCAAGTCAGGCGAGCGACCACCAGGAAAGAATTATTTGAGAGGGCATATGATGTTCGACCGGAGCCACGATCTAAACAACATAGCCCAAGGAAAGACGGAGAGTACTATGAGCTATTACACCAGGTTCAAGGATAGGTCGACCAGATAAAAGAGAACTTGACTGACAGGGAAGTCATCAATTGCCTTAGGAATGTGGTGTCCTCCCCCGACTTGGATTACGAGTTGCAAGTAAGGCGAGCGACCACCAGGAAAGAATTATTTGAGAGGGCATATGATGTTGTCGTGGCCGAGGAACAAAATGAAAGAAAGAAATGCGCCAAGAGTGCTGAGGCGAAAGAATCATCTAAGGGGACAACCGCCAAGGTCGACCAAGGCAATGGTAAGGGGAAAAACCGTACTAGGGCGTCTGAAAGAGTCCCTGAAAACTTCACCCCCTCACCGTCAACCGGACTGAGATTATGAGCATGGTTGTTGTCCCATCAGATTACACCTTCCAACAATCAACGGGCAAACTAACCTCTTATCGGTATGATAGTTTCTTCCCCCTGGAAGCTTTCAGTTTAGGAACTTCTGGGTGTCCTTGTTGGTGAAGGATAACTCACGCCAAGGTCGACCCAGGCAATGGTAAGGGGAAAAACCGTACTAGGGCGTCTGAAAGAGTCCCTGAAAACTTCACCCCCTCACCGTCAACCGGACTGAGATTATGAGCATGGTTGTTGTCCCATCAGATTACACCTTCCAACAATCAACGGGCAAACTAACCTCTTATCGGTCTGATAGTTCCTTCCCCCTGGAAGCTTTCAGTTTAGGAACTTCTGGGTGTCCTTGTTGGTGAAGGATAACTCAACTAAAAAATCCGCCAAAGGCTGTGCGCTTGAAGTGCTTTTCGAGGTCGATACTCGATGTCAAATTTTGTTAACTCAATCACCCAAATGAGTAATCGACCTAAACTTTCCGGTTTATGTAGGATCTTCTTCTAAGGTGCATTAGTGAGCACGACTATAGGATGAGCTGAGAAGTAAGCCCTTAATTTCCTTGCAGCAACCACCAAAGTGCAGGCTATTTTCTCGGCATTGAAGTACCTCCCTTCTTCGTCCGTCCGATAGAGCCTTACTAACATAATAGATCGGCTTTTGAGTGCCATTTTCCTTTCGGACTAACACAGCTGCAACTGCATGATCATCTGCTAATAAGTACACATATAAGCTCTCTCCTTGAGTCGGACTTCTAAGGAGTGTGGGAGAAGCGAGATAGCTCTTGAGTTGTTGAAAGACGATGAGCATTTGGCCATTAACTCAAAGGCTTTCTTCCCCCTTAAAGTTTTAAAGAAAGGAAAAGATTTTTCAACCGACTTGGCAATGAAACGCCCCAAAGCAGCTACTCGGCCATTCAATCGTTGAACCTCCTTGACGCAGGTGGGCTCCTGCATTTCGACCAAAGCCTTTATCTTCTCAGGATTGGTTTCAATATCTCGCTGTGACACCATGAACCCCAAGAACTTTCCCGCTGCCACCCCGAATACACACTTGCTCGAACTCAGCTTCATGTCGTTTGCTCGTAGATTGGCGAACGTTTCCCTTAGGTCGTCGAATTAAATGCCCACGTCAGTTCCCAAGAAGAATGTCAAATTGACAGAACCCGTACAATTAAGCACGTAAATTACAGCGCATTGAATACAGCTTATCAAAGTCAAACGTCGAAAAGTGACCTACATCTTACGAGTCGAGCTATAAACGCTGCGTCCTTCCTACATCAAAAATTTATCACAACTTCTTACCCGACCAGCTGAGCTACAAAGTTGAGAGCCACTGAACGGAATAAAAGTGACGGGTCAGGCACAACAGGCTGGTCCAACGTCCAAACATGCCCAAAAGCCCACTAAGCATAAAAGACCCATTAAGGCTCCCATAACTACATGCACTTATCGAGATAGATCAATCGACCAAGCGTATGGTCCGACCTTTCCTGAGCCTCGACTTGGCTTCATCCAACAGACGATATATCCCTCAAGCAATCTCTTGATCTATCCCTTAAGAAATCTCTTCCAGACCAAGACACGAATCCAGGTCGACCTAGACCAATCGAGCGACCTCGACCGGACTGATATTGACTCGATGTCCCTTATTGGGACAAAACTCTGAGATGCAGATCTTTTAGTTTTTTTTTCTAGAATTTGAACAAAATCATTACTAGTCTCCATTTCAAATCCTTTAATAGGGACTGGAGGTTGAATCATGGGAGCATCTATTTGGGCAGATGAAGATGACTCTATTTGATTTGATTGATTTAATTGATCACCTATTAATTGTTGTTGAGCAATTTGTGTTTCAATAGTTTTTTTTTAGAGATATTAAATCTTGTTCAAGAGATATAAATTGATCTCCTAAGCAAATTAAAAAGGTGTTTGTATGATTTTGAGATTTAATTATAGCATTTAATTCTTTAATTGTTACTTGAGCAGTTTCAATTTTATGCAGGTTTAAATAGGCAGTAGCTTCTGTACTTGCGTTTAAACAAATTGTTTGTTCAGGGGGAAAAAGTGAATTAATTATTCTCCTTTTTGTTGTCTTTCAAGACTTTTGCAAGACTAAAATTTCATTATTAATGTTATTATATTCTCCTTTTTGTTGTCTTTCAAGACTTTTGCAAGACTAAAATTTCATTATTAATGTTATTAATATAATGTTTTATAAATCTCTTAACAAAAGAAATGTAATATTCTGTTTTTCCTAAATAATCATAGTATTTATCTTTGAAGTCTTTTAATTCTTCAATTGAGTATTTATTAAAATACCATTGAAGAAATTATTTATGTTTTTCTTGTTGAAATTCCTTATTATTTCTCTCATTTTACTACCTGGTGATAAATCAATCATTTATATAAAAACTCATTTCTGACTGAGTAGGGGATTGTCTACTCTTAATTTCAGATTTTTGATAAATTTCTTCCGGAATTTTATTCTGACTTATTCTTATTGTTTCTACAGATTCTAAGTCTTCTCTTATTTGAGAAGTTGAAGCTCTAGCTGACTCATTAGGAGCTGTATAAAACTCACTCGATGTAGAATACCTAGCAAATATTGTTCTAGGTAATCTTATAGATCTTTTGTGAATTGAATTTTATTTCTACATCTCCTTCAGATGTTTGAATTATCTGATCTATGTATTTATTTAATATTGGTTCAGGCTCTATTTCCTGAGGAAGAGACCAGGTCATTGGAAAGTTTATTTCATCCCTCCTAATCAACCTATTAGTTGCTATGTTTGAAGTTAATAAATTGGTTCAGACTACAGTAGTAGTTCCTGGGAACGATATTTGTCTTACTTTCGGATTTAAAGTATGTAAGACTTTGTAGTAAATTCTATAGCATATTGCTATTATTTTGCTTCCTGGTTTAAAATTATAACCATTAGTATGAATTTTTAGTTGCATAGCTTCTAATAAATAACTATCGGATAATGATATATTTAAATTTGGAGATACATCAAAATAAACTGGTTCATAACATAGACTAGTTTCTATTAATGCTGCTAAAGAGGGCTTGAAGTCTTTACGTCTACCGTCTCTAACATATGCCATTATACTGGAGTTTACCCCTAATAGTGTTAAGGGTTTAAACGCAATTTGCACTAATTCGATATGGATAAATGTATAGTTCTTAAATGGAATTAAGTCTTTTTTACTCAATAACCTAATTGTTTGAGTAGTTTCGGATATTCTAATTGTTTGCTCTATTGTTCTTATAGCAAACCTAGATTTCATATCAAAGAAATCAATATTATAAATATGGTTTGAGGGAACAAACGGTATTGTCCATTTATTCAGTTTATTCAAATTTTTTGGATATTCTACTAATTCTGCATTCTTTACTAAATTATTATGATGATCATTATCATCCATATTCATATTTAAGATCAGCTAAGTTAGATGTGGTTGGCCGAATTTCAGATTTAAATCTAAGTATGTCTATTAAATAATTTTATTATTTAAGATTTACCAGTACGTGGCGTTGTGACTTTTCAGACCACTAACTTAGTTAGTATCGGCACGAGAAAAGTATTTCAGCCTATATACTAGGTTCACCTTAAATTCTGTTAACTTGTAAAATTATTAAATAAATGACATAAAAATACAATCTTTTTTGTCGTATTTGCAAACGACTTACTCGTTTAACTATTATATATATGTATATATATATATATATATATATATATATATATATATATATATATATATATATATATATATATATATATATGTATATATATATATATATATATAAGCTCGATTCGTTAAAACTCGAGTTTGATATCGAGTTCTCGCTAACAGCTCGAAACTTGATTCGAGTTTGAACAATCAAATTGGGCTTGAACTCGAGAAAAAATCAAGCTCAATAAATAAAAAACGACTCCAAGCTCAAAACTCTAATATAAAACTCGACTCATTACAATCAAATAGGGATGATTGGTTACATGACATCAAGTTATAGTTATAGCATTAAATTTTGAAGTTATAGTTATAGCATTAAATTTTGAAGATTAATTCCCCCCCCCCTTTTCAAAATTCAACTTTTGTTCTTTCACTTCTTAACTGAACTTAATTCAAAGGCTTCAAAAAAATCAACATAATTCAAGACTTCAAAGTTTAACATAATTCAGGCTTCAAAAAAATCAGCTTATTTTTAAGAAGAAACTTGAGGTTGTAAAATATTCGGTAAAATACACAATAATATGAGCCTATTAAGATGTAACTTTTCTTATAAAATGATAAAATTGTCTTCTCTATCTTTTGTAAATCTTAAAATAAGTGTTACATTTTTTTTAAAATGTAACACTTACTCCCTCCATCCCTAAAAGATTGCCCTGTTGTACATTTTGCAATTATTAAGGAAGAGCTTCACCTTCTTGTATCTTAGTAGATTTGCACTAACATTCATGCCTAAATTTAGAAATGGGACATACTTTTTGAGACAAGTCAAAATGGCAAATGGAACAATCTTTCAGGGACGGAGGAAGTATTAGAGTACTCAAAAGTAAGATAATGAAATTGAAAAATAATTACAAAGAACGAATTATAAATACGAATTCTTCTTCTGTACGATTATTTTTCCAAAATATTGATTTTTAAAAATTTAAATACCAAAATAACATTTTTCAAAAACTTAAATACCAAACTAGCACTTTTCACTTGAATTCCGGAATTGGTAATTCCGGATTAATGCATTCCAGAATTACCAATTCCGGATTTGATATTTTTTTTTTCAAAACTAAATTTCCCAAAATAATATTTCCGTTAAAAGGGAGCGATCGCGCTTATGTATGGAGCGATCGCTCCTACTGTACTCCGGCGTTACCAATTCCGGATTCCTTTTTTTTTTTTTTTTGCAAAACTGATTTAATTAGAAAATTAATATTTTCTGAAAAAAGGAGAGCGATCACGCGGTTTATGGGGCGATCGCTCTTAATGGCGTATTTTCAAATCCGGAAATGCAAATTTCGGGTTGCTTTAATTTGAATTCCGGTAATGCCATTTCCGGATTCAAATTTTGAAAACTTCCTTTTTTCAGATTCAAAAAAATTGAAGGAAGAAGGAAGGAGAGAGAGAGAGTTCAAGTGCAGTGAGAGAGAGAAAGAAAGAGAAAGAAAGAATTTTGGAGAAGGTGAAAGAGTTGTGAGAGAAAGTTAATAATGGTTAGTTTTATTTTTCTTTTTATTTATTTTGAGTTGTTAATTTTAGCTATATAAATTTTTCTAAGAATTTTTATTTGTGCATTTTTATATAATTTGTTGTTAAAACTATTATGATTTATGTACTTAATTGTTGATTGTCAATGAATTAAACAATTGTAATTTAATTTTTGCCTAGTTAGGATTTTCTTAAGTTAGGTTTAAAATAAAGTGCTTGTTAAAATTACTTTGACAAACTTGTTGCAATTTTTCTATTTAATTATTAATTTTTAAGTGTTAAATTTAAAATTTTAGCTTAAATGTAGCAAAACCTTAAGTCCCATTTAAATTTAATTACTATTAAATTTTTGTGTTTCAGATGAACCAACATGAACAACAACCATTTATTGATCCTGGGTCAATCGATTCACATGTATTGACTTCTCAGGATACACATAGATCTAATTATATTTGGGGTGGACAACAGTTAACCAATTTAAGACCTAGGCGTGGTACAGAACTTCCAGCTAGAGTTGATTGAAGGATAGAAGCTAAGCTTATGAATACTGAATTTTATGGAGTGTATTTATTAGGTCATTTACAATATGATTGACATTTGATTGAGGCTTTGATTGAGAGATGGCGTCCAGAGATCAACACTTTTCACTTACCTGTAGAGGAGATGACCATCACCTTAGAGGATATTGGTATGTTGTGTGGTCTTCCTGTAGACGGAATGGCGGTGACTAGTTCAGAAACTAGTAGGAGTATGGGGGCATGGGTAAAGATTGTGGAGGAGTTATTTGGGGTTACACCCGCAGACATCAAAAAAGGTGGAATGGTGTCAATGAGATGGGTTCTAGATCACTTCCCTCTTTTTGATCAGCTTCCCTATAATGCGTCCGAGTATATGATTGAGACATATACCCGAGCCTACATTTTCCTGTTATTGGGGTCATACATTATGCCCGACTCGTCTGATAACCTAGTGAAGTTGATGTACCTCTCACTTCTTAGGGAAATAAATAATATTGGTAAGTACAGTTGGGGTAGTGGAGCGTTGGCCTTCTTGTATAAGGAGATGTGTGTAGCATCTCAGCACAATTCGAAAGGGTGTGGTGGCTTCTTGACCATTGTACAGGTATGTCAATTATATTTGATTACATTATGCTAGTGGGCTTAATCTGTTTTGTACGTAATGACAATTTTTTTTATAGCTTTGGGCATGGGAGAGGTTGTTGTGTACACAACCTAGGAGACATACAGAAATAACACTTAATGGATTGCAACCAGTGGGTTACAGGTATATTTCAATTACTTCATTTTGTAAATGATCTGTTTTGTAATTTATCGCTTTTTTACTCATTATTTTTTATGTCAATTGTTTCATATGTAGGTGGAAGGGTCCATTGTCGTATACTTCTGTGACTGCCCATAACCTGCAAGGCTATCGAGACCAATTGTCATTTTAGACAAGGATCAGGTTGTGTGGCAGCCATACAACGGTCTGACAGTTTCGAATTTCTGCCTTCAGGGGCAAGTTATATGGAGGGCGAAGGTACCCCTCATCTGCTTTGAGAGGGTTGAATGGCACTTTCCAGATCGCGTAATGCGACAGTTTGGGATGGTCCAAGGTGTGCCTGATGACTGCGACACTAGTTTGGACCTGCATCGGATTAGTCGGTGAGGTCGGTCAGGCGTTAACCGGATGCAAGAACATGGTCCGCACATAGAAAAGTGGAATGAACGGGAGTTTAATGTCGTTGATGGAGAGTTTGGTGAAGGGGATATGAGTTACCATCACCCCTATTTGAGATGGTATAGGAGTATTACTCGATCGTTCATCCAGAATTCGTCTAATGTGGAGGGACTAGGATTCAGGCCACGTTTAACTGATTTTGAGGGTGTGGTAAGTTATATATTACATACAATGATTTTACAAAAAAAAATTACCATTTTTTCCGTATTAATTAATTTTAGTTCATTGTTTTGAACATATTCAAAGTCTCCAAGGGATGTACATATACAACGAGAATGCCATATCCTTGGAAGACCTGCGGAATTACACTCAACAATGTATCAGAAACACACTGACAGCTATTAGTGAGCAGGAACGACTGCAAGCCCAAGCTCCCCCTCCAACGGTTGATCATACTGCTGAAGAGGAGCCACGGAGGCAGAATCGGGTTCGTAGACGTGGCGGATACCAGCTGGAGGATGAGCCAGAGATGGGGGATCAATACGGTGATATGCATCAGTTTGGGTTCACTCCGACAGGATCGGGTAATTCTTTTACCGAATTGATGAATCAGTTTGATTTCACGCAACTGCCTGAGATCCCTTCTTCTAGCAATTATACTCAGATTCCTGAGCAGGCATTCGGGATTCCGGGATTTAGGCCTAGTTTCCATTTGCCTCGTGTGCAGTTTTCAGAAAATCCCGATGGATCATCCTCATCCTCATCTCAACAATCTAGATCAGGTGGTCGTCGTATACCGAGGAGAGGGAGTAGGATTCGCAATCCTCCTGATGAATTTACCCCGTCTAATTATCGTTGACTGGTATCCTACGTGACCGGGATGTGGTCAATTTTCTCTCATACATATTCTTTTATTATTGTTAATTTTAATTTCATGAAAGCTTGCCATGGACTGAAATATATATAGACATGTCCAATGAAACGGTTATAACCTCCGGTTAACAGTTTCTGTTACGTTTTGTACTTTATATGTCTTTTTTTTTAAATAAAGATTACTATTTGAAAACTAAGTGAAAATTCTGAAAAACTAACTAGAAATGTTAAAAAATTGACTAAAAATTCTAAAAAACTAACCGGAAACGTTAAAAAACGGATGGAAATTCTAAAAAAACTAACTAAAAACGTTAAAAAACTGATTGGAATTTGAAAAAAGAGGGACGGACAAGAGAGCGGTCGCTCCCTTATATCGGGCGATCGCTCCCACTGTAATCCGATATTAATAATTTCGGATTCTGTTATTATTTTTTTTTTTTGAAAAAACAAATAATAAAGAGATTGCTTGATCACCCCAATAACACGAGCGATCGCTCTCTTTTTACAGAGAAAAGGAGCGATCGCTCCATTAAAATCGTGCGATCGCTCTCTATGCGTATTTTCCAAGAACGCTGGTATATCAAAACAACCTCCCCTCTCCCAATAAAAAAAACCCACAACCCAGCCGCCCCCTTTTCTCTCTCTCTCTCTAAAATTTCAATCTTCAAACCCCAAAATCAATCATCTTCAACCCCAAAATCAACAAATCAACCATTTTTAAACACAGATTCAAGGTTAGAGGTGTATTTTGAAGAGAGTCACGCATTTGATTTTGAAGACAAAGATTCCGGCGACATTCCGGCGAATTTCCGGCCAATTCCAAAGTAAGCTTCCAATCTGTATCTTTGAGTTTTGATTTATAATGTCTAAAAGAACACGAATCACTACCACCAACACTACCACCCCTCCCGTCGGTCCCCCGTTTGATGCTTCCAAATTTGTTGGGTATGAAGCTCAACATTTCTTTGAGCTATACGAAACCAAGCCATTCAATCCGGAGAGGGAATTTGATTTTGATGGCTTGTATTTAGAACACTATGTTACCCAATACAAATGGGGATAGTTGGCGAGTAAGCCCCTAAACTTTGGAATCGGACTTTTAGTAAAAGAATTTTATGCCAATGTTTTTCAACTGGGGAATACGGGAAAGTCATTTGTGCGGGGAGTGGAGATAAATATTCAAGGGATGTGATTAATCAATATTACGGGTTAGCCTCCGACATTGAGGAGGATGGGTGTGAGTATACCAAAGAGATGGAGAGGATTGGAAAAAATTATAAGAAAAATTTGCATTTGCTAGCTCCGACTTTCGGGTCCCCCGTTTGATGCTTCCAAATTTGTTGGGTATGAAGCTCAACATTTCTTTGAGCTATACGAAACCAAGCCATTCAATCCGTAGAGGGAATTTGATTTTGATGGCTTGTATTTAGAACACTATGTTACCCAATACAAATGGGGATAGTTGGCGAGTAAGCCCCTAAACTTTGGAACCGGGCTTTTAGTAAAAGAATTTTATGCCTATGTTTTTCAACTGGGGAATACGGGAAAGTCATTTGTGCGGGGAGTGGAGGTAAAATATTCAAGGGATGTGATTAATCAATATTACGGGTTAGCCTCCGACATTGAGGAGGATGGGTGTGAGTATACCAAAGAGATGGAGAGGATTGGAAAAAATTATAAGGAAAATTTGTATTTGCTAGCTCCGACTTTCGGGAAAATTGACCCGAACTCTGTGAAGAAGGGTGTAATTGTAAAGGCTCGAAACATGGACAATTGGATGAAGTATATTCATAGATTTATTTGTGAGAGGATCCTCCCCTCCTCTCATTTTAATGAGGTGAATTGGAGACGTGTATTTCTGATGTACATGAAAGTTCAAGGAAAAACAATTGACTTCGGGAAAATAATCTGTAATGAGATATGGAACACAGCTAAGGGTATGGCCAATACCAACTACAATTTTCCATTGTTGATCACAGCCCTGATAACAAAAACGGGATTGAACGTCAGGTTAGTGAACAAGGACATTAGAATAGGTCCTAAGATTAACAGGTTCACCCTCACCACTAAATGTCAGAATGAAAAGAGCGGTGAGGGGTCATCTTGGAGACGTCAGGCTGAAGATGATGATGATGATGATGAGGAGGAGGAGGAGGATGAATGGCGAGCAGACACGATCGAGACTGCTTATTATCTATCACAGCAGATTGGCTCCGTGGAGAGTCAGCTTAGCGATCTGAGGTGAGATTTTGGACATCTATCCGTCCGCGTGGATGCGGAGATTGAGGCGGCCCAGGCTTGGAGGGCACAACAAAATCTTTGGAGGGCACAACATGATCATCAGCAGGAGGAGCAGACTTGTTTGCTCCAGACTATCCTAAGACGGATGCCACCACCACCGGGAGATGGCTCGAGCTATGGTGGCCAGTATTAAAGATTACTGCTTTTCGTTGAATTTTAAAACTCGTTGTTAATTTCATCTTTGGTTTGTACTTTAATTTGATGAGGGGGATCCTCATAAACAATATCTCATCTTTGGTTTGTACTTTAATTCGTCATGCCTTTGTTGGCATGCAAACTTGGTTTTAAGTAGGATGTTATAATGTTGCAGTATTTGAATATTGATTACTATGTTATATGTTATATGTATTTTGCGATTATCAATCTTATTTATGCATTTGTGGTAGTAAAAATTTATATAAAAGCAAATATTTTACAAACAAAATTAAATATTCATTTAGAAAAAAGAAAGATATAATGCTAAATATACGTTCAAATCCGGCACTACCAATGCCGATCTTATCTTCACTGACAAATCCGGCACTGCCAATGCCGGATTTATCTTAACTTACAAATCCGGAACTGCTAATGCCGGTTTTATCAAATCTGAATTCCCCTTTAAAAGGAAGGAGTAGTTTCATTACAACCTGCTTCATACAAAACTCAAATATGGATCGTAGACAACCTAGAAGTTCCAATCTCCGTCCTCATTCTTCCACTGGTCATCCCAGTCAAACTTCCAATCCTCAATCTAATCTTTCTCAAATCGAACGAGTTAGAATCTCTACCGCCTCATATCTTGGGTGGTCCCGCTGGTGTCGCACAGTCCGCCGTGCGTGGCATCACACCGGAAAAGCTCATGTCTCTCAGGGACTCCCCCCCCCCTCAGTCGACCCAAGAGGCCATACGTAGAAAGCTTGAAGAGCCGGTGGAGGATGAAGATTTCCAGGGCAAGGCTTGGCTTTCTGCAATGGACTATCTCACTGCAGAGGGTACATATTATCCGTTGAGAATGATCAAGGAGAAATGCAAACAATATGACAGGGTGAAACAGGTATAATATTTTACATTAATTATAGTTAAGGTTGAAATTTACAAATAATTGGTCGTTATATTTTTGTTCTATTAGGTTGTTATTCTTGTTAAGGAGTGCACACCAACTGGTCATGACTCTGTTTTGGTGACTTTGAAGGATCCTACTGACACAATTGAAGCTTACATTGCTGACAAAGTGCTTAAGGAAAGTGAGGGCGGAAGTGACATAAGTGTTGGTGTTGTTCTTATTCTTACTCAGGTATGAAATATTTTCCTTAACATTACACTCAATAAGGATATATTCCTTAACATTTTGTTCTAAATGTTTTGTTTTGTTGATCTATTAGGTTGCTGTTGTTGCCGTCTCACGCTAAAAAAAACTACTTAATATTACACTTTCCAATGTTTGTAAGGTCTTCCCTAAGGATTGTTAAGTTAATTTGTTGGACATGTAATATTTGGATTTCTGTCGAATTTAATATGTACCAAAATTTATGTAATATTTTCCTATGTGATCAGGCTGTGATCACTAAATATTTTGTTTGATTAATGTAATAGTTGTTGAACTTGTATTTTCTATCCTATGTGATCGGGAAGTGATCACTAATTCGAACTATTTGTTTTAATGTTATTTCTATCCTATGTGATCGGGATGTGATCACTAATTTGAACTATTTGTTTTAATGTTATTTCAGTTTTTTATAAATTATTTGCTACAATATGATACATTTATAATGCAAGACGAAGGAACAATACTTCAACTTAGTCAACAACGTATAGTCAAAAAACGTACGCCTTGTTTTTCAATGCGGTGCGATCGCCCCTCTTTATGGCGCGGTCGCCCTATTTTTCCAGTAACTTCGCGTAATCGCGCGCATGGTACCGCGTGGTCGCTCCATTGGTATGAAATACTGAAATTGACATTGCCCAAATCAACTCCTCTAATTCTACTAAAATATCAAAACAACACTCGTTTTGACCCATTTGGTCGTTTTAAGTTCCACAACTAATACTATATTTGATGACATACTCCACCAAGAGTTAAATATATTACAAGTTCAATATATTACAAGCTCAAATAAAACAAGAATACTTAAAATTTCAAAGTACTTAATTTAAGAAGTAATAATAAAAATAACAATTAACTCTTACTGCCTAAGAGTTGGACATCTCCTTCGCGTGTGACCTTCTACCTTGCAAATCCCACAACGGTTCTTTTTTTTTGCACTTGCCAATCCATAGAGTTTCTCAGTCGCCTTGACTTGGGTCTCCCTTGCTTCTGGTCACGTCGATGCTCCGGGTTAGGGTAAAAACGTGGGACAATATGATCTACATTCCAATAGGCCTCGTCATGGATTGGATGAAAAGAGCAACTCCACGTCTTGTAGTACGAGCCAAGGTTGTAAAAAGGATGAATATAACTCATACCATCGACATTTTGCGATTTGAAACACGCAAGCACATGCGAACAAGGGTAATGATATTGCATCCATTTGCCACAAGTGCATGTTCGATCACGCAATCTCACAACTTGAATGTGTCCACCTTTGTCATCACGTACCCTGGTCGTCACACTATAAACACCCACAGACGTAGTGTTAAACCTTGTGACGTGATGAAACCCAGCCTTATTCAAGTTGTATCGGTATCTTCGATCGATTCTCTCACTGAATTGTAGCGTGGCATTTGGTGGTGGAATGCCATTAGGATCTCCCCCTAAAGCACTAATTGCTTTAGTGAGTCTATCTTGAAAGTATGCCACACACCTATAGAATGAGGTCTCAACAACTGCTAAAATAGGCTTCCTCCGGGCTCCTTTCATAACACCATTAAAAACTTCAGACAAATTAGTAGTCTTAATGCCGTACATATATCCACCATCGTGAGCCATTGTCCACTTTCTAGCATCCAAGAGCTCAAACCATTTAGTTGCCTCAGGGTTGATGATATGAATTTGCCTCAGATAGCATTTAAGTTTTCTATCTTGGGTGGTGCTAACAGCACGCCAAAAAAGATCTTTCAATCCAACGCCCTTGTGAGCTTTAAGAAAATTAGCTCGCAAGTGCAACATGCACCATCTGTGGATAACATTTCGTGGTCAGCTGGCAATGTCTCCAATCGTGGAAAGGATGCCATTATACCGATTAGATATCAAGCAAACTTCACGACCCTTAACAATATGTTTGCAAAGAAGATGCAGAAACCAACACCAGTTTCGATAGTCCTCTTTTTCAACAATAGCGAATGCGAGAGGAAGTAGACTACCATTTGCGTCAACACCCATGGCAATAAGAATAACCCCTCTATATCTTTCATGCAGGAATGTGCCATCAACAGAAATAACAGGACGACAATGAGAGAATGCTCCACACAAGTGCCAAATGCCCAGAACACACGATCAAACATACCTAAAACACCGGGAGGAGGAGGATCAGAATGCTCCACAATGGTTCCAGGGTTCCACTTTTGGATGGCTGCTAACAAACGTGGCAGTCTTATGTAAGAATCTTCCCAGTCTCTATATGCCTCTGCAATAGCTTTTTGTTTGCCACACCATGCCTTTCTATATGAAACTTCCTTCCCATGGGCTTTTTTTATTTCCGCCTTCACTAGTGCAATCTTCAACTAGGGATCAGCCTTAACCAGTTCCAAAACTTCTTGCCCTATGAACTTAGCATCCATGTTTAGATGATCTTGGCCAATTTCAGTACCCAAGCAAGAATGAGGACCCTTGTATTTGGTAACTTCCCAATATCCGACATTCTTCATACTCACATTCACATAAAAATTGCACGGAAAATCTTTCACCAAACACTCAATAGTCCACTTTCGGGTTGTGCTTCGTTTTACCTTGAAGCACATATTTTTCTTAATATGAAACAACTTCATTTTATACTGCACATCTGTCTTCTTTGAAATGCGTATACCTTTGGCAATTTCATCATGTTTTGCATTCCATTCAGCAAAGTAATATTGGTTATCATCATATATCTCTGATCCTTCTCCAATATTACGATAAAATTGATACCCGACTCTCTCATGCACATGATGTTGTGGTTCTTCGTAAGCAACCAAATGTAACGCCAAATCTTCCCTCACCCCACCTTCACCCTCATTCTCGCTGTTATCAGTAGGACTACTACAATCATCATATCCATCGTCACGATATTCATTTAGAAGCAACCCAATATTTTCTTCATAATCTGAATCATTATCATCATCATTATACAATTCCTCACCCTCACCCTCACCCTCACCCTCACCCCCTCCCTCTTCCTCTCTCTCTTCCTCTTCCTCTTCCTCTTCCTCTTCCTCTTCCTCTTCCTCTTCCTCTTCCTCTTCCTCTTCCTCTTCCACATATGTTTGTGTACTTGTTTCAGCATTCCTCTGACTATAGCAGTTTAAAGAACCCATCTGGAAGGTATCCATGTCATTAACATACTCATTTTGGAATGGCTCCTCATGGGTTTCAAATTCCTCAACATTCACATTATCTACTAAATTCATCTTAACATACAATTGTAAACTACTCAACCCACCAAACTGAGCAGAAACATCAAACATAACTTTCATACCCATATCATTGTCGATTACAAATGGAATGTAATTTGCAATCCCGGGAGCGACAAGATAAGGATATCTACATGTAACTTGCAACTGAACAATAGCTCGATCTACCCCAATTTTCTTAGCTAATTTTTTAATCAACTTCTTGTAACTCCACCGAGTTTTAGCCCTAAGTGCACATTTTGATCCCCTTTCAAAATGTTCACCTTCAAACGGGTGTTCATCATCTCCTCCCCATTAACACATGAAAATAAGTGGAACTCCAACCATATTTATTCCTAAAAATTGAAAAAAATAAATTATAAAAAATCTAATTTAACAATATCACTACATTTACAAAAAAATCAAATAAATACTAAATTTAAATTTCAAACAAAAATTAAGAGGGATTAAATGTACCATCTTAATCACCTCTCTTCTCTTCTTCTTGAACTTCTTAATCAACTTCTTGAATTTTCAGATTTTTTTTGAAAAAAATTCACTACTTTCCTCTTCTTCTTCCTTCTTTTTTCCTTCTTCTTCACTGAGTTTTGTTTATGCGTGGTTTGTTTACAGATTTGCTGGGGAAGAAGGGTTTGGTAAAGCAAATCCGAAATTAGCATTTCCGGATTTGAATTTTTCAAAAAAAATTATTACTTAATTCAATTCAGATCAATTCAGTATTAAAATAATAATAATAATAACAATAATAATAAAATCCGGAATTACCAATACCGGATTACACTAAGAGCGATCGCCCCCTACACCGCGCGATCGCTCTCTTCTTTTTTCAGAAAATATTAATTTCCTAATTTAATCAGTTTTGCAAAAAAAAAAAAGGGAATCCGGAATTGGTAACGCCGGAGTACAATAGGAGCGATCGCTCCATACAGAAGCGCGATCGCTCCCTATTAACGGAAATATTATTTTGGGAAATTCAGTTTTGAAAAAAAAAATAATAATAATCAAATCCGGAATTGGAAATTTCGGAATGCATTAATCCGGAATTGCCAATTCCGACTTTAAGTGAAAAGTGCTAGTTTGCTATATAAGTTTTTGAAAATGTTATTTTGGTATATAAATTTTTAAAAAGCTACTTCCTCCGTCCCACGTTAGTTGAGACTTCTTTCCGTCACGTTAGTTGAGCCGAGAAAAATGGCAAAGGAATCTTCACTATTTACCCCACTCATTCTCTCTCCTATTTCACTTTTACACTCACAACATTCTCTCTCCTAACTATTCCTCCCACTCATTCTCTCTCCTATTTAATTCTTCATACTCATAACATTTTCTTTTATTTTTTCTCTCACTTACTTTTCCTTAATTGGTGTGCCCAAAAAGTTAGTCTCAACTAACGGGGGACGGAGGGAGTATATTTTAAAAAAAAAATCTCTTCTGTACTCCGGGTTTCTTTTAATATAAAAAAAAAAACCTAAAAGAAAAACCAAAAAAAACTTAGGTGAGAGATGGCGCGTGCAACTCACTAGCGTTACATCAAAGTCTAAGAGTTAAGTCCACCACAGAGTTTCCATTTTCTTTCACAGAATCATCCCCTATAGATATATAAGCCGCTCTATCTAATACAGTAGATTGGATACAACATTTGAAGAAGAAGAGGAATCTCCAGTGTTGGTAAAACCCGGTGCTAAAGACCAGTTTTTTCCAGCATCATATTCCCTGGTCTCGGGTCTGGGCCACGCCTGATAAGCATGACCCAAACCAAAATGAGGATTGGCGTATGGACTTTGCCCTACCATACCCGAATATGCTTGTGTAGCAAATGCACCAATTTTCTGGTACGGATACCAATTTTGGTATCTGTGTCCCGGATAGTATTTCCCATCCCTTGGCCTTTACTTTTGGACAAAGCTCGCTCGAGCTTGTGAGCATTTTGGTGGCCACCTAATGCTTGGCAAGTAGAGAACTTTTTATCGCAATACTTGCAACCAAATCTTCGATGATGTGATGGATTTCCTTGGCATCATCTTCATTCTTAGCCTCAAGATTTCTCATATCCATGGTGAAATTCGATTCGAGTTTGAACAATCAAATTGGGCTTGAACTCGAGAAAAAATCAAGCTCAATAAATAAAAAACGAGTCCAAGCTCAAAACTCTAAAACTCGTTACAATCAAATAGGGATGATTGGTTACATGACATCAAGTTATAGTCATAACATTAAATTTTGAAGAATAATTCCTCCCCCCCCCCCGTTCAAAATTCAACTTTTGTACTTTCACTTTTTAACTGAACTTAATTCAAAGGCTTCAAAAAAATCAACATAATTCAAGACTTCAAAGTTTAACTTAATTCAGGCTTCAAAAAAAATCAGCTTATTTTAAAGAAGAAACTTGAGGTTGTAAAGTGTTCGGTAAAATACATAATAATACGAGCCTATTAAGATGTACAACTTTTCTTATAAAATGATAAAATTGTCTTATCTATCTTTTGTAAATCTTAAAATAAGTGTTATATTTTTTTTTAAATGTAAAAAGTATGACATTAAGATATTCAAGAAAGTAAGACAATGAAATTGAAAAATAATGACAAAGAACGAATTATAAATACGAATTCTTTTTCTGTACTCCGTCCGGGTTTCTTTTAATATAAAAAAAAACTAAAAGAAAAACCAAAAAAAAAAACTTAGGTGAGAGAAGGCGCGTGCAACTCACTAGCGTAACATCGGAGCATGAAACATAATAGAGTACGGTTGCATGTGTGTGGGGGAAGTGATAAGACTTGGAAAAGAAAGGTCTTATAAGTAGACCCCACAAAAAAACCATAAATACTGACAATGAGTGAGTTAATAAAAAAGTTAAAAAGATTCACTGAGAGAGGAGAAGGGTTGTTCGTTGTGTCGAATCAGACGCAGTGACATGTTTGCGTCTTTGGGAGGTACGGACTTCCAATTAAAACCAAAGCTTTGGCAGAGAGCGGAGGAAAGGGGTAACCCGCAAAGCACGCACTACTTCACTACTACCCCCACTTCCTTCTCTCTCAACTCACAACCCTAGGAGGCTACATACATGTACGTACCGATTATTATTTTTTATATATTTTTACTTTACCGATATTCCACGTCAGAAAGCTAATATAGAGAAATTAAAATCTAACACTCACATAACTCAAAGGATAAAATCTACTCCCTCCGTCCCGATAGAAGCGTCGCCATTTTAGGGGTGGCACGCAAATTAAGAAAAAGTGTGGAAAGAAAAAATATTGTGAGTGTAATTTGAAAATAAGAGAGAGAATTAGTGGAGAAAATAGTGAATTTAAAAAGTGTTGTGAGTGTAGAGGAGAGAGAATTAGTGGATGGGTAATAGAATATTAATAAAATATTTCCTTTTTAGAAAAGGGTGACGCTTTAAACGGGACACCCTTTTGAGTAAAAAGTGACGCTTCGAGTGGGACGGAGGGAGTATAGTATAAATGAGGGTGGTCTTCTACTGTTCAATGAACAGTTTCAATGGCGAAAATTTTCATTTTGCCCTCACTATTTTGTTCATTTTTTCATTTTGCCCTTAAAAAAAAAAATTAAATTTAAAAAAAAAAAAAAAATTTAAAACGTGGCCTTGGACATGGGCATGGGCATGGGCTAGTAGATTTATAAAAAAAAATCTTTTAAACTCCCTCCGTCCCGCCCGACTTAGGACGTTTAGGTTGGGCACGGGAATTAAGGAAAAAGTGTAAGTGGGTGGATATTGTAAGTATGAAAAGTGATATAGGTGAGAGAAAGTGGGATAGGGAGTAATGAGTGAAAATTTGTTGTGAGTGTAAATGTGGGTCCCATTAATAAAGTACTATCCATTTTGGGGTTGTCTTAAGTCGGATGGGACGCCCAAAATGGAAAAATATCCTAAGTCGGACGGGACGGAGGGAGTAATATTTTATTTCCTCTCACTTTTGAAAGGATTGTGTAGAAGAAAAATGCTCAAAAAAATTTCTTTAATTCCCTCCAATTTCTTCATTAAAAAATCTCGAGAACAATTTTAGCAAATAAATTATTTTAGATTTGCTCCCTTTTTCTTCACTTTCCGGTTTTTTAAATCGGAAGCACGCACATAATGAGGCTTGACTTTATCTGCTCATACACCGAAATGATATTTAAATCACTATAAGAAAATTAAATGATATTTAATTCACTATAAGAAAATTATTATCATTCCGTCTCAATTTAAAATTGTTAATTCAAAACACTATTTCTATAACTATTCCTATAGCAAGTAGATGAAAAATACATAAAGAAATAGGTTACCTAACATTTTTTCTTTGTAATTATACAAACTTTATATAAACAAGTTGTCTAAAATACTATTTATATTTTGTCATTTATAGAACAAACATTATACAGACTAACAAAGTATTTTTACTAAAAAAGTGAAATAAAACCTTTGTTATATGAAGGAATGAATATTTTTCCACATAGTTTACTTATCTCCAACCATAATCTCATTTTTAAGGCACAATCATCTCATTTTTTAAACAGAATAATGATGGAATTTTCAAGAGGTATGCTAAAGAAAAAATCATTCACAAATTTCCGATTTATTAAAAGAAAACAAAAAAGATCGACGGAAAAGTACAACAAATCTATTACCTTCTGTCTCAAACACTTCAATTTCTACATCAGCTTAACTTAATTCTTTTAAAAATTATAAAAAAAAATAATTATCATAAATAAGATCCAAAATTTTGTATTTTTTCTCCGTCTCGAAAAGTTTGTCCCGAATTAGATTTTTGATTAGATTTTTATGGTCAATCCAATTGAACCTTGACCAATTATTGCATGAAAGCCTAATTATCTATTAAATTTTCAAAATTGTTATTAATAATAATTCTAATAATGAATCAATGACAATTTAAAAAAAATGTATAGGAAAAACTAGATTTTCGTAAGGATACAATCATTATTTCATTATTGTGTTGATCAAGAAAATAAAGTAGAAAATATTTTGTGGTACGAAGGGAGTATATTTTTACTAGCTCATCAATCACAATTTTTAAGATTTTATGAGAACACTAAAGTTTTCATATAAAAAAAAACAAAAAACTTGACTTAAAAACAAAATTTAATTACATGTACCAAAAATATTAATACAATATAATGAGTATACATCTAGAAAAAAGTTTATATCTAAATATTTTTTTGCTATTTTTTATAATTTATTATATATTTACAAAACTAAAAAATTAAATAAATGATAGATAGCAAGAAAATTAATATATACTGTATATATATGTCATTAAATAGTAGATTTAAATATAGGAATGAAAAGGAGAAACAAACTACAGAGCCAAGGCAAGGCAAAAAAGGCGAGTTAAGTTAATCACACGAGGGCAATTCACCAGTAACATGCCGGAGTACACCCTGGTTTTATTTTTCTGGTACTATCACTTTGCACACCTTATCGTTCAAATAGAAATTTTTGCCCGAAACTATGAGACATGAACAAAATAATAGTATACATCTAGAAAAAAGTTTAGAATCAAGCCAACCATGTGTCTAAGAGAGAGGAAAAACAGGTGGTGGAGAGGGGAGGGGAGGTTTAGGACTCTTTGTACCATCCAAATAAAATTATGGTACCTACAAAATAGAACAGTGCTTAAGTTTATACGGTTTCCTTTTCTTTTTCTTTTTCTTTTTCTTTTTTTTTTACTACCTTCGTCTCAAAATGAAATGTCATAATTTTCATCTCTCGTAGCAAAATGCTCCAACTAAATATCTACAAGTCAAAATGCATGCACACAACTACTTCCTTCGATCCATCTTAAGGTTAAAAAAAAATAGGAAATTTTTGAACCTTAAGTAGGTATCCTAGTTAGGGATAGACTATGTAGGAAGGGTTTAGGGTGTTTAGAACATTTTCCTTGCCAATGTTGTCGATGAAGAATATACTCCCTCCGTCCTGAATGATTGTCCCATTTATCATTTTGACTTGTCCCAAAAAGTATGTCTCATTTCTAAACTTAGGCATGAATGTTAGTGCAAATCTACTAAGGTACAAGAAGGTGAAGCTCTTCCTTAATAATTGCAAAATGTACAACAAGACAAACTTTTAGGGAGGGAGGAAGTAATTCGCTGCACACCTCTACTAAAACCCCTCGAAGTTTAGCCATCATCTCTCGGTCTAATTTATCGTGAAAAAAAAAATAAGTATATAGCTGAAGAAACATGCGAGATACTATGCACAAACAGTAGGACTTCTTCACAAAGAGAGAGAGAGAGAGAGAGAGAGAGAAGCAGAAATACACATTATCGACAGCTTGGCCCTAACACCATAGCCATCCAAATTCATTGCTATTAGCTACAGTATTTGTTTAGGCTCCAAGCTACTTGAGGTTTTTTTTTTTAATCCTTTCATTAACTTTTCTCCCTGCAGGTTGACATATCCTATCTATAACTTACTCCATCCGTCTCTGTTTAAGGTTCTTACTTTCCTTTATTTATAGTATGTTTCACTTTAAGGTTCTTAGTTGTTTTATTTTCTGAAATGGACAATGAGACCCACTTGCTACACTCACAATAAATACTCACCTACTATTACCAACAAACTTTCTTTCTCCTAATTTACTTTTAATACTCACGACATATACTTTTTCTTTATCTCCGTGTAAAATCAAACTACTAGAAAGATGGAGTACTAAAGTCAAACCCTCCAAAAAAAAGAAACTCACTTATATCTAGATGGACATTAGAAGTCTGCTCGAGAGAGATAAAGGTCGTTTATTATTTTTTTTTGGGGGGGGGGTACAAATTAATAAACCTTGTGTGCACATTTGTTCACTAGTCCATTCAAGGTACCATGAATGTTTTGCTTGCTATATGACCTGTCAAGTTCACAAATGGCAGTCTCCCCAGAGTCAAGCCAAACATGCATAAATGTGTGCACGCGGGGTCTTAGCCTGATGGTTAGAGTTCATGGCTTCCAACCTGGAGGTCATGGGTTCGATTCCCCCACCAGTGGTTAGAGGGAATGACATTGCCCTCCCTAGCATAGCTAGGCGCCTCTGTGAAGTGCATCAAGGGGGGAGCGGTGAAATGTGTTGATCCCCTTAAAAAAAAAAAAAAAAAAAAAATAAAAAAAAACATGCATAAATGTGACTCTCCATTACAGCAATTGAACTCTAATGCTATTTATAAGGATGACAAATAGTTGCAGAAGGAAAGATCAAACCAATTTGATGTCACCACAGTTGACATGGAAAATGTCACCAAAAATAACTAAATCAGAAATTTAAGGGTGAAGAAACAGATTGTAAGAACCTCAATATTTTTATTTATACGGAGTAAGAAATAAGACCTAACACAATCTACAAACATATGTACAACATTGAAACTTCTAGGTACATGTACACTTATATCATGCATGTATGTGCCCTATGCACAGAAATTGATGACAATGAACTCATGTGAATACTTCAGTACTACCACCTCTTTAGTTTTATAAAAAAAAAAAAAGTTTTAGTTTTTTTTTAGAAAATCTTTCTCAAAAGCACTACGTCACTTTTTATGTTTCATTCAAATATGTACCTTGCTGTTTTTTAAGTTTCATTCAAAGTATATATTTACTTTCAAATTGTGCCAAAAAAATATATGGGACGGAGAGTAGAACTGAGTACAAGGTTAGTGAATGTCAAAAACCTAATTTACTACTCCCTCCATCCAAGTGATAGTCCTATCTTTTCAGAACAAACCAAATGGAATGTCGAACAATCTTATTGGACAGAGGAGTATAGATAGGAGGCACAAGGATCTCCAAAACCAAATGCAGACAAACGTCCTTAAAGAGAGACATTTTTCTTCTTCAGAAAATACCCATGAATTCTTCAGAAAATACCCATGAATTACGGAGTGGATGCAAAATAAGAATCAAACACCATTGTTAAACCCCAATTAATCCTAGTGAACAATATCTGGAGCAAATCTGCAGAATCGGAAACTTGGATATGACGAGAAGGGAAGACAGTTCTGTGACTTAACTCTTGGCCACGGACCTAAAAGGGGACCTCCTATCACCATCTCTCTTCTCTCTCTACCCCCTTGTACCCTGTATGATCTTAGATAAAGGAGAAACTATTGTCTTGATTTTAGCTAGCCCTGCTGCAGGTATTTAACTTCCCTACTACCCAACTCCTAGCCAAATTTCCAGTTGGACTATCCTATTAGTGCATTGCAATTAAGAGATCTTATTTATTAATCATGTATAATGCCCAGAATGGAATCCTTAGACAGGCGCATTGAAACTACCTGCAGATATTTTAAAGTGGTAAAATATTCTCGCCGCGTGCTATTTCTGTACAACCCATATTACTATATACTCGTGAGAGTGAGTTCAGTACACATTTCACTAGTACCAAGTACAATAGACAAGCAGATTAGTAATAAAGAAAAAATATTAATAATATATAAAGATGCTCTAAATTGTTTCTTGACATTATTAAACTATGTAAAATCTTTAAAAGGGCTAGAAATAGAAAAAGGAAGTTAGAGATCTCAATGGAATCAGAAAACCAGCATGAGCAAACATAATATTTTGGGAACCTAACTTTTGTACTTGACCCTGCTATGATATCACGTGTTAGCCAAAAGATTAGTTGAGGTGCTGATTTCTTCTTAATGATGAAGATGACAACATCAAGAAAATAGTATATTTTTTCACTTAAGACTTTCTTGTATATTTGAAATTGGTGCAAAACTCTAACCGAAAGTTCTATATGAGCAACATAAAAAATGGAGCATATTTTAACACGGTCTTGGGTAATAAACCCCCACAACTTCATAGCGAGTTCTTCGATCTTTTAGTATTAATGAATGATATACTACTTGTGGAACCTTGAGTATTAGTTCAAGTAATATGAAAATGGACCTACTTTACATTTAACAGGGAATAACAGCTTTGTTTTCAGATGTTAGCATCAAAAAGTAAAGCTACAATTTTCCCATGTTTTATGAATAACATATTTTTAAGACTTTATTTATAATATTAAAGATTTATATAAATTCTTATTAGTATAACTTATTTATGGATAAAGTAAAGGAACAAGCGATCTGATCATCCTTCAAAATTTTGAATGTCAAAAAATGAGATCATCTTCATGTCTCTTTCCTTTTTCTTTATGCAATAGTAATATACCATTTAGTAAAGTTTAAGGTAATTACAAATATTTAATTAATAACCAATTAAATACTATTTCAGTATTTGCACAAACTATTTATCTTTACGCATAGGTATTTAGTTACCTTTTAACATGAAAATTTGGTTAATCAAATTTCGCAAAACAAGTACGAAGGAAACAACAACAACAATAATAACATCAAAGTCTTAGTCCCAAAATGATTTGGGGTCAGCTAACATGAGTCTGTTATATGAAATCGTCAATGAAAAGAGGCAAGGAAACAAAAAAGCAAAAAATAAATTTAAAAGAAGAAAAAGGAAGGAAGAAAATTTTGGAAAAACAAAAAATAAAATAAATAGAGAAAAGAGTAAAAAAAAAAAACTGTACAAGTACAAGGGAAATATAAATAAAATTGTTTCAGCTGCTTTTTTCTTTTTTGCTTGGAGTAGTAATTTCAAGTAGGAAAATACAGGATCCTAGCTTTTTCAGCTTCATCGTCTCATCTTTGCAGAAATGAAGTAGATCATGATCATTAGACATCACATTAGTTAACCTATGCAGCGATATTTTAACCAATCACATGCATTCACTTGTATTCAGCAGAAAAGTCAATCAATGCCATTGACACCCCCCCCCCTCCAACCCCATTTTTTTAGAAATGAAACTTACCTTACCTTCGAGACATTAAATTTTATAACTTTAGACCCCCCCCCTTCAATTTAGGAAAAGACAGATCTATATCATAATTTTGACCCTCATAGACTAAAATTAAATACTACTACGTATACCATTTACATTTTTTACACTTCAAAAATAATATTGACTCTTCCTACATATTTCCTTGCTACTTGTATTGAGACATAAAAATGGGAACCGAGTTGATATTTCTATCATTCTCCTGCTGGAATTTGGAAAATATCATATTTCTCCCTTGTAAGTTGTAATAATAGAAAGTGTGATATTTCACTATAAATGTTAGAAGTTTTATCAATTTTGACCCGTTTCTTTTAATAAAAATGCACTAAATAATAATTTTGCCCCCATTTGTGTAAGAATTTGACCGCATTTATCTAAAATCCTAGCTCTGCAACACAATGGTGGCTACCCGGGTGAGAACAAACACCCCCTAGTTCATCAACTCATTCACTTGACACTATGAAATTCTCTTCCATGACCTTTACCCAAGTGACTAACTTCACATAAAACAAGGAGATTCAGAATGCTGTTCGATACATAATCAACATAAATCCAACAATGGTTACCAATCACATTATTTTGGAAAAAAAAATTGGTAATTAAGAAGAGAAACTGAAAAGGGGAAGGAACCATGGAAGGGCTGGTTGACAACCCCCCCTCTCCCCCTCTTAATTTCCTCCGCAAGAAAATGATTCATTGGAACTTAGAAATCCTTTTGGTTCATAAATGGGTGACTTATCTAGGTTGTGTATTAGTGTATATTCTAAATCCTGTAAACATATGTCCATGGATATTAGTTAGCGAATCAAGAATCTTCAAGTACTCTCCAAACATCCAAAATCAAAATTGATTCTGCTAATGTGCCAAAATTAATCTACTTCTAATCGCTACACACAAGGGTCAATAAAAAGATACTGCAATTTAGATCAAAATTCAGGAAATTAAGCCACCGCCTAACAGATTGAAACACTAGATAATCCAAAAGTTGTGTAGCCTAATTGTCATTTATACTTGTGCTTGCTATCTAAGACGTGGGGATAAAGAGCCACAACCTGTAGATTAACTTGTGTATCAACTCGTCAAAGTCCAACTGTAATCTAATGCCAGTTCAAACATGAAAGAGATGTTTATAAGTATTTATGTATCTAGAGAGAGAAAGACCTGAAACGTTGCGTCTGGAAGTGCCATTGATGCAGAGAGTTCTGAGTTGAGTTTCTATGTTGTTTAAAAACGATGTTGCATCATTGAAAGGTCTCTCGAGATCTGATTTATACTTCATCAACACCTCGCAGTAAGATTCCTTGAGGAAAGGAAAGAAGTGGAGGTTGAATATTAGCATCATTGAAAAGAAAATACAAGTCCAAAACAATTATTATATAGAAATGATAGGGTACCATGAACTCGTTGAGCTCAGGATCGTCGCTCAAGCAACTAGTAGAAGACTCCCATCTCCGTAAAACACCGTCCTCTTGGGAAATTTCATCGAACATATGGGCAACGTCTGGTGGCGCTCCGATCTGAACATAAACAAAACCGAACAGGCACCAAAAACACATAAGAATAGAAGAAAAACGGGTGAATTACCAATAGGGTGTGTTACGTTGCATATATCGGTAATTATTCCGAAGAAAAACTTGAGCAGCAAAAACGGTTGGTTACCAATGAACTCAGCAAAAAGCTATTAACCTTAAAAAAAAAAAAAAAAAAAAAAAAAAAAAAAGGGCGCCTGACAGTTGCAGTTCCTTCCTAAATTTGAGAAGATCTAAGAGATCCTTTGCTTAACTCTTTTGATTTATAAATTGATCCATCAGAAAACAAAAAAGACGACCGAAATTTGTAATAAATAAATAAATAATAATAACATATGAATGAACATGTACAAAGTTGAATACTACTGTAGTACGAACACACACAAGCACTCGCAAAACACACACACACACACAGTGGCAATCATGCTCCGAAAAACCCTATCGAACTGTATATGTCTACCTTCTGACAATCGATGTAAGCTTGGAGTAACTTTGGATAAAGATGATGAGAAACAATTTTGGCTCGAATCGCACTGGACATCGCTTCTACTTGTGATCCAGTACAGTTTGTTGACATGGCCGACGACGAACTCGCCGCCGCCGTCGCCGAAAGCATGTAATTATGGCCTGATTCGAACGGCGGAGTCCGATCCTGAAACGAACGTTGGAAGGACTGGTAATCCGGCGTCGGCGATGGCGCCATTGATAGGGTTTGTTGGTAGAGTCCGTACATTTCGTCCATTTAATATTATCGCTTATAGCACTGGTAGAGATGGTATAGTGTAGTGAAGAAAGGAGGTGCGTGTGTTTTTTGCATTGAGGTTGAGGTCCTTTTTTATTCAGGGAGGAAAATATATTTTTTTTTTTTTTAATTTTTTTTGATAGCCAAGTTTCCAGTTTCGTTGTCCTAAATCCTGAACCATCAGAGAAAAATATAATTAATTCAATTAATAGTACATCACTTTATCATCAAGAAATAAAAATAAAAAAATCATGGGGAAATATTACAAAACATGCTTAAAAAACTTTTAGTTATAAGTAATTATTAATTATATAGTTATTCAGTAAATCTAAATATTAAATTACTTTTGTAAAAATAATATTAAGTTATATAAGCATTAACCAATGATTTTAGCATTTTTATGTCTCTAGCATAACTTGTTAATTGATAGTACTTCATATGTGTCATAATTAGTGTTTTAATATTGTTGTGCTTTAAAATAAATGTTACATTTTTAAATACGCATATAATTTTAGTATAACTTCAAAACTATATAAATATTGTACAAATAATCAAAATATTTCTTTTGAAAGATTTTACAAATCGACGGATTTTAAGTTGTTCAAGCGGAGAATTTGCTCATGCATTCCTGCATTAAAATTTATTAAAAAATCTCACATCAAATGTTAAAAATGTATGCATATTTATATATGAGATATATTTGATTGTATAGGACTGTATATATGTATATTTATAAATATATCCAAAAAGTTAGAATTCACCAGTAGTAAAAGAAAGAATGAGAAATCTCTCTAGCAACAAGAAGTATTGTAGAGAGAGTAGTTGTATGACATACCTTCCCAAGTGAGAAGGTTATAGTTTATACTCCCTCAGTCTCAATCTAAATGTCCAAATTTTTTATTTTGGATGTCTCATTTAAAATGTCTCATTTCCAAAAAAAGAAAGTTTTTTTCACTATTTCACCCACTCATTCTCTCTCCTACTTTACTTTTACACTCACAACATTCTCTTTTCTAACTATTCCTCCCACTCATTTTCTCTCCTATTTAATTTTTCATACTCACAACATTTAAACTTTTTCTATTTCCTACCTCACTTTTTCTCATTCCTACCTCACTTTCCTTAATTTCCGCGTCGGACCCATTTTTGAACATTTAGATTGGGACGGAGGAAGTATATAGGGGAGTAAGGGTATAATTGGTATTTTATGGGAGTTCCATCAATCCATCATATATACTCCCTCCGTCCCATTACAAACCACAAACTTTCCTTTTTGGTCGTCCCATTACAAACCACAAACTTCCTAAAATGGAAAGGAATCTTTACTATTCCCTCCACTCATTCTCTCTCCTACATTATTTTAATACTCACAACACCATTATAATTCACTATTTCCTCCACTATAATTCACTTTTCCTTAATTCCCGTATCTACAGTAAATTTCCCATTACTAATGGGACGGAGGGAGTATTTGATATACTCCCTTTGTCCCATTTGAAGCTTCACCTTTTATCAAAATGGGTGTCCCATTAAAAGCTTCATCTTTTCTAAAATGGTAAAAAATATGGGTCCCACTTGTCAACTCCACTCACTTCTTCCTCTCACATACTTAAATTGTGGACCCTACTTGTCATACTCACTAACTTTTCCTCCTCACACATTTAAATTAAGGGTCTCACTTGTCATATTCACTCACTTCTTTCCTCTCACAACCCTTCTCCCACTCATCACTTTTTTTAATTTGTGTAATCTCACCAAAATGGTGAAGCTTCAAATGGGACGGAGAAAATATATACTCCCTCCGTCCCGCTAATATTAGCACACTTTCCTTTTTGGGCGTCCCGCTAATATCCGCACACTCCCAAAAAGGAAACTTTATATTAATAAAATATTCACCCAACCCCACTCATTCTCTCTCCTACATTATTTTAATACTCACAACACCATTATAATTTATTACACCCTCCACTCATTCTCTCTCCACTCATTCTTTTACACTCACAATATTTTATTAAAATATCATATTCCTTAATTCCCGCGCAAACAGTGTTTGTGCTAATATTAGCGGGACGGAGGGAGTATGTGATATATTTGACTGTATGAAACTGTGTACTCCCTCCGTCCCAATCGAAGCTTCCCATTTTGCCATTTGGGTGTCCCGTTAAAAGCTTTCATTTTCCTTTTTTGGCAAAATTTTTTTAATATTTCCTCCCCCCATTCTCTCTCCTAATTCACTATTACACTCACAACACTTTTCATATTTACTATTTCCTTCACTCATTCTCTCTTCTATTTTTAAATTAGACTCACAACATTTTTTCTTCCCATTTATTTTCTTAATTTGCGTGCAATGCAAAAAATGGAAAACTTTCGATGGAACGGAAGGAGTATACTCCCTCCGTCCCACTTCACTTGACACTAATTTCCATTTTGGTTCGTCCCACCTCTCTTGACACTGTCCAAAATGGAAAGTTTTTACACTCACAACACCAATCAAATCACTATTCTCTCCACTCATTCTCTCTCCTACTTTACCTTTTCTACTCACAACATTTTCTTTAATTAATTATCTCTCTTACTTTTTCTTAGTTACCGTGCTCACCTCTTTGGTGCCAAGTGAACCGGGACGGAGGGAGTATGTGTATACTCCCTCCGTCCCGGCCGACTTAGGATTTTTTGAAATGGCACGGGAATTAAGGAAAAGGTAAATATTGTGAGTGTAATTTAAAAATAGGAGAGAGAGAATGAGTGAAAATAAGAAATTATAATGGTGTTATGAGTATTAAAATAATGTAGGAGAGAGAATGAGTTGAGAGAATAGTGATTTAAGGTTCCATTTTGGGCCGTCCTAAGTCGGTGGGACGCCCAAAATGGCAAGAAAGTTAAGTCGGTGACGGAGGAGTATATAAATACTAAGTAAAAGCCTGTCCCAAGGACACGCGTGTTTTTTTTTTTTTTTTTAATTTAAAAAAAAATTTAAGGGCAAAATGGAAAAGGAACAACTTAGTGAAAATAAAATGAAAAATTTGACATTTGATATTGTTCATAATACTGTTCACTCATACCCATGGTTGATTTATACTATAGATATCTAAAAAGTCACGATTCATCAAGAAAAAAAAAATTAACTACAAAATCAAGATGGAAATATATTTTGGGGGAAAGTGAGAGGAGGGAGGAGGAGGCAGAGAGGGAGTGGGAGTGTCATCTTGATGGATGTGAATTTAGCGTACAAACAAGGAGAAGGGCTGCACCTGATCCATCATCAGTACTCAGTAGCGCCTTTCTTTCCACTCCCGTCTTAATTTAAAGCATCCTTCGTCCTTTTTCTCCCACGCTCCTTTGGCACCACGTCCCTAGTACGTGCCTTTTGTTTACCTAACATTTTGTCTCTCCGTCCCTGTTGTTGACCCCTACCCAATCTATTTATTCCATCTATATTGGAGTAGTCATTTTCCCTTTTATTAATTAATATAAATAAACTTTAATTAAATATTAATATTAATTTACTTATTCATATGAAATTCTAAATATTTTTATTAATAAATTAATTAATTATATATCAAAACAGTTTTTAAAAGTTTATAATGTATAATTAAATTTATATTAATATTTAATCAAAATTCACTTATGTTATGTTGGAAAAAAAATATCAAAATGGTCAATATAAATAGACTAGGGAATGTTTAATTATGAACTATACTACTCCGTTTGTCCCATGCTAAATGTCATATTTTTCAAATTTTTTGTTTGTGTTATACCATTTACAATAGTTTCAATACTCTCACATTACAACATTCAACACCCACTTTAACACTACATATCAGCTTCTCTCTCTTTTACCTCTCATTCAATTTTTAACCTTATAATGGTTTTTGTTTAATAAAATTCAACACCCTTCCACTCATCATTCTATATCTCACCACTTTTATTTTATATTATATTCTTTATTTTTATGATTAGTAAAATAATAATAATTATTATTATCATTTATAATTAAAAAATACTTCATACTTAATCAATTTTTTTAATTGAAATTAAATAAATACGAAAAATGACGATAAAAAATACTTGATACTTAATAAATTTTTTTAATTATTGAGATTCATTTCACTAAAAAGAGAGGGTTTATTTTGTGAAAAATGAAGGATAATTGAGAAATTTATATTGAAAAAAAAATATTTTTTTCTGTGTCCAAACCAAATGAAAGAGGACTCTATTTATAAAGAAAAAAATTATGATTTTTGGTGTAAAAAAATAATTTTTTTTATATAAGATAATTGCCTTTAAAAATTCAGATGAGATTTGAAGAAAAAAAATTCAGTGACCAATCATGCTGTGCCAAGTGGCCAAATCAATAAAAAAAATATCCAGCGCCAGACGCGCCCCTGTCGGGCGGTGGCGTGCACGCGCCAAAACCGGCCTATCAAATGGCGCCATGTGGCAAGAAACGGGGCCTTCATGGATTCAATACCTATTGAATTTTTCAACAATTTTTTTTTTCAACTAGTGAAAATGGCAAGAAATGAGTTGCAATGGTTTCAACTATGTTTCAACTATTGAAAAAAAAAAAAATTCAACATTCCATTGTAAATGGTCTTAGAATAAATGTTGCGTTTTCAAATAATGAAAGTCGTATAGTGCATTTTTATATGTACAAGCTAGTAAAATATATTTTTTAAAATGTGACATTTATTCTGAGATCGATGGAGTATTTTCTAATGAATCAAGAATATTTTTTTATAGTAGATACCGAAATAAAATTATTTATAGACATTATCCAACCAAATATTTTTTTTAGTTTCTTTATAATATTTAATTTATGAATAACAAAAAAGATATTGAAATACTATATCAAGAAAAAGATGCATCATGATTTAAACATTATTAATGGAATAATTACTTGCAAGTCTTGTAATCCATCTGAATTCATTAATTGTTTTTCATATACTTCTGGAAATACTCATTTCTTATAAATTTTAACTGCAAATATTCATAAATATTTTTAATATTCACGTTCAAAATTTTTGATTTTACAAGTACACATTGAGTAGTGAAATGGCAAAAAACGATAACTTAAGGAATAGTTATTAGAAAATAGGCATTTATTTTTAAATATTTTTTTTAGAAAATAAATACTCATCTTGATATAAATATGCATAAATATTTATTTTTGATTAAATGAGTTTTAATACTCCCTCCGCCCCAAAATGTTTGTTCCATTTGACTTTTTTGTTGGACTTTGACCACAAATTTATGAGAGATTAATCATGTTCATGAAATTCTAAAAGTTGTTGTTGATAATATTATTAATGGCGAATTAATAGGAATTTTTAAAATTTTATGAATATAATTAAATTGTCATATATTTGTGGTCAAAGTTCAACAAAAAAAGTCAAATGGGACAAATATTTTGGGACGGAGGGAGTATAATTTTGATCTTAATTTGACATAGCCTTCTTGATAATTAACCCTTAATAAAAGGGTATTAACATTAAGCCGCCACTAGGTTTGGTCATCTTCTTTAATCATTTGGTTTGTTTAGGTGTATATTATTTAGGCACTTATTAGTCAACAAGAGAATATTTTCTCCTAAAGGAACACTAAGTCCAATTAGGTTTGGAATCACAAAGCATATTTGACCTTTATATTAAATTTCATAGAAAAGTTGATTTCACTTTGCTCATTGTTAATTAATTGGTTCACTTATAATAATATTGGCAAAGAGAATGATTGATTTTTCATTCATTCCCGGCCTTTTTTATATTTTTACCCCAAAATAAATTCTAGAAAAAAAATCCCCTATTACCCCCTTGCCCAAATTTTATTCCTTAAAAAAAAACATTTTTATAAATCTAAAATAGGGAGTTTTTTTTAAATTATAATTACACATACGGTAAGCTCCATTGACCAGTCCGCCCCCTCAAACAAAACACTAACCTCCTTTCCTCTCCTCTCATTCACGACACACACACATACTCTCTATCTCTAACTCCTTAACAAAATAATTTAAATCCCTTATGCCTATGTATTTGCTTCATCAAGTCAAATTTAGCGAGGATTTCGCTTTGTAGGTGAACCAGGAACAAAGGGAACAAAACCTCGTCCCCCAAATACTGACGCATGAAAGAATCATCAAACTTTCTCCAATAACGGTAAACTGTGTGTGTTGGATTGGTCAAAAGTAAGCGTAGGCTTGGTGGAATAGAAATTTCGAGCGAACCCAAATCCACTTCAGAGTCGTGTTGTTGTCCCATTAGGGGTACAATTACTGACTTTGTAATAGTATGTTCTGACGATACAGCATTTGACAGTCTTTGTGGTGGTAGTAAGAACCTTATTATTGGTTGTGTCAATAATCCAAATACTCAGGCAAAAGCAAGTCATCCTTCTCGTTCTCCGGCGACCTTTCTCGTTCTGATCCGCCCAGAACTGGCCGGAATGCTTTAGATTTGGCCTTCTCACACCATCTCTCCGGCTCTCTCCTCAGTCCAGATCCGATGACTTCACTCTTTGCGGTCACCTTTTGTGATTTGGGTTTGAATGAATGTTGCAGAAATGTCACCTTCAATTTTATTATGGTCTTGTATTTTAGTAATAAGAGTTGTAATATACTCCCACCGTCCCGGTTCACTTGGCATCAAAATGAATGGCACAATAACTAAGAAAAAAGAATAAAATAAAAGAAATGTGTGGTAGAAATTGAAGAGAGAGAATGAGTGGGATAAATAGTAGTGTTGGTTGAATAAATTGAGTGGTGGAAAATGAAGAGAGAGAATGAGTGGTGGGGTAGAGTGAATATAAAATTATAAAAAGTTTGCCATTTTGGGTAGTGCCAAGTGAAGTGGGATGGACCAAAATGGAAATTAGTGTCAAGTGAAGTGAGACGGAGGGAGTATGGATTATCAGATTAATTTCTGACTATTATTAGATTTTCTTGATTATTTGGTTGAAAAAATTGTCTTATAAGTCAATTATAAGAGATGATTTGATCTTATAATTGTAAATTATAAGATTAATTCATTATTTTTATTGAAATTTTTAATATTTTTGATTGAAAAAAAATTGTCTTATAAGTCAATTATAAGAGACGAAATAATTATAAAAGGCAAGTTGGTCTTATAATTCAGCTATAAAAATTGTAATGTATAAATTATGAGATTAATTCGTTGTTGTTATTGAAAATTATGATTTTTTATGAAAAAAATTATCTTATAAGTCAATATAATATACAAATTAGTCTTATAAGTCACTTATAAGAGATAAAGTAGTCTTATAAGTCAGTTATAATAGCTAATTGTTATTTTACTTAATATGAGAGTCAACATTAAAAAAATATTAAAAATATTTTTTTTTTTTGTGAATTTTTTTTTTTTTGAAAAAAATGACTTTTATACTTTAATTATAAGAGGCGAACCGTTTTTTTTTTGTTTAAAAAAAATATTTTATAAGTCAATTATAACAGGTTATTTGGTCTTATAATTAAGTTATATTTGTTGTAATGTTTAAATTTTGAGATTAAATCGTCGTTATTATTGAAATTTTTGATTTTTTGGTTGATTTTTTTTATCTTATAAGTCAATTATAAGAGACGAATTAGTTATAAGAGACAAGCTTTTCTTATAATTCAGATATAAGAGTTGTAATGTGTAAATTGTAACATTAATTCGTTGTTACTATTGAATTTTTTGTTGAAAAAATTGTTTTCTAAGTCAATTATAAGAAACGAAAAAGTCTTATAAGTGACTTATAAGAGATAAAATAGTCTTATAAGTCAGTTATAAAAGTGCGAGGGGTGTCTATGAAATTTAAGATTCGATGCGTCCTACATTGGGTTTTAATCTCGTCATAGGGGCCTTGTAGGAAGTGGCCCTAAATTCTATAACTCCCCTTTCATTTAGATAATTGTTCATTTTATATCGGGCGAATTTAGGGTGGGAGGTGGGAGTGTACGTGCACCCGATCAAATTTAATTTCTAGTTTAAAAAAAATATAATAATATACTAGTTATAAAGTGCACCTATAGATAAGATTAGCTAATTTTCACCTTTATTGTTGACAAATTTTATGACCAATTCAATTGGTAATCTGTTATAGTTTATCCCTAATGATCAGGTTTCAAATCTTACTAGCTACAAAAAATTCCAAATTATTTTTAGTCTCTAATATGAGAAATGAACTTTTTTTTTAAATCGTACTTAAATTCTTTTATCATCATAGCATAAATAGTTTTTATTTATTATTCAAGTTAAAGTTTTACCTCTATTATGATAAATGGTTTTTTCTTTTTAAATATTCTTATATTTGAATTATTTTGCTCATTACTTTAACTAATATAAATGAATTTTATTTTTATTTTTTTCATTGTTTATTGTTTTTAAAAATAAGTATGTTCGAAATATATAAGAAATAAATTACAAGATTAATTTCAAGAAATGCTTCCTAAAATGATGTCATCCTTAAAACAAAAATAATGTAAAATTAGCAGATGTTTATAATTAACTTATATTTTAAGTTGTTTATTATAATCTAGTCGCATTTAAAAAAAATAGTTTGAACGTTTATATTGTAAATTGTGCACACGCTATCAAAACATTCTACGTCTGCCACTGTTTTAGATGAAAAGATATACTTCATTCGTGCTAAACTAAGAGCCCTATCGTAAATTTGGCAAGTAATGACAAATGAATTGAGGACATAGTTGTCCAAAACACAATTGATTATTCAAGTGGGTAGAAAGTAGGGTAGTAATTATGATGATGGCCTTCTTGTAGAAGAAGATGATGGTGATTTGATTTGAAATGGCTGACAAATGCTAGAAAAAACTGGAAAAGCGAGAAAGAGACTCCCAAATCACTTCTCGTAAACCATAGTCTCAACCCTACGATGATGATGACCTTCTTGTAGAAGAAGATGATGATGATTTTGACCTCAATCGAAATCAACCCGAATTCTATGATAACCCACGTAATTCCAAGGATCTCGTTTGAATCGCTGTGACGAAGGCTGAGGTTTTATCGGATGACATCATCCACTTCTTTAGTTTTCCTTATGTGGTTAGGCACTTTGAATCGACCAAATTCATCTGTTCTTATAGCGATTATTTTCATGAAATGAAAGAGCTATTCAAAGGGAATACGTTGGTGGTAATAGGCACTATAGGGTTAATTTTGCTCTTTTGGGTTTTCAGTTTTCACAATTTTGAAGGGTTAGATAGGGGTGGGTGGGGGCAGCATGGGTGAGTGGACGAAGGTGGGGATGGTGATGGGTGATGAGGAAGAATGACGAAGAAGACATTAGGGTTGGGAGGGGGTTAATTGGTATAGGCTAAGCCCCTCACTAGTCCAATATTCCAAAGGAGGACCATAACCTCTGAACTCATTTCAATAATTCTTTTAGTTGCGTTAATAGGCGCAATTGATCTAACTCTCGTCAATAATCACATTTTAAAAGGGAGAATAAAAAAAGCTCGTTGCTATTTTGATTCAAAAGGTAACCGACAGTTATTAGGCTAGGCCTCTCCAGCTGGGCGCCGGGGCCCTGGATAAAAAATTGTCATTGTAGTCCTTTTTTTTTTTTTAATTTTACACTTAAAATATTTGAAGTTATGTTATATTAATTTGAATTAATTTTCCTATTTTGTCATTTAAAATGTAGGTCACAGGCATTACACATGTCTATTTAACTGAAAAAATGGATGTCTTTAGCATTATGTACCTTAAACGAGCATCCAAAACAGATGATGTACTGTGTTTGCAACGAAAACTAGTTTATATATGAAATCCAAACAATCCCTATATAGTTAAATTACTTTTGTTGCATTTTTTTCCAATAAAAAATAAAAAATTAAAGCAAGTAGTATATATACAAAGATATGTTTACTATTTATATATATATATATATATATATATATATATATATATATATATATATATACAATAGAGATATGAGGATAGGAGATGAGTCGGCGATTCTCTTCACAGAAATTCCATAGTTAGTGCTATCATTAGGGATGGCCAATGGAACTGGCCAGTGGCTGTCACTTGGGAACTTAATGCCTTGAGGGAAGCTGAAAATTTCCTAATACCCTGGCACAGGACTCTGTCTCTTGGACTGTTGACCCAAGTGGAAAGTTTTCCACTGCTTCTGCATATGAGCAGTTTAGACCTAGGGGGAGTATAGTGGCTTGGCACCATCTGGATCACTGAAGTATTCAATTTCTTCCGATCCTTTTATATATAGTTTGATAGAATGAAAAGCTTTCTCCATGTAAAGAGTCAAAACTCTGTCTTTTGTAGACTTTGTCTAGAGGATCATGATCATTTATTCCTGTAATGTCACTTTACTGGGAATAGTTGGAAGTTCTTAATGAGTAAGTGTGCAGTTAACTGGCCTAGCCTTAATTGGGAACAGTCCATTAGCTGGGCTGCTAATGAATGGAAGGGTAATAAGCTTCAAATCGTGATCAACAAACTTGCCTTGAGCTCTTACGTTTACAAGGGACACAATTTAACATGAGTACTGCTTTCCACCCCCAGACTGATGGCCAGACCAAGGTGGTTAACCGGTGCTTAGATAACTACCTGGGATGCTTTACAAGCGATAGACCAAAGGAATGCGTGCATGGGGATTGCCTATAGATTTGGGTTGGGAATGTAGCACCGGTGTCAACAATCCAAGTGCTAGTAGAATAGGAAGAATAGAGAACTTTACCTGCGAAGTGAGCCATTGAAGAAGACTTTATTCCAGAGAGCAAGTCGTTTTATGCGCTGGTACTGTTCTTTTTGATGGTTGAAAAGGGTGAGACTGATGTTGCAGCAAGAGATTCATCATGAGTTGGGTTGCCTTTGGAAGGCCAGGGAATTAAAGCAATCAGTGGTGTGGATGGGCGAGGCTGCTAGTCCAGCTTCAATCTTTATTCATGGGATAGTCCCTCAATTCGGTTCCGTAGTTCGAACAATTTCCTTTGCTGTAGCAAGCAAGTCAATTGGACGAGGGAAACTGATTCCTATATATCATCCAGACGGGCAGCCATGTTAAAAAAAACCATTCGATAGACGAACCGGGAAAGAGGTACGACAGAGAGTTTCAGATAAAGCAAAATCGCCATCAAAGTCCCACTTCAGCAACCAGAACTCCTAACTCCTAGCTGCCTATCGATCGGAAGTCATATCGGTACCAACGAAGACGGTATTTTCTTGTTCCAACGGAATGAAGGCAAAAGGATCCTCCTTTGATCCCGATTCGAGATGAAGAATCATCCTCTATCTATAGACATTAACAGAATGCGTTCCCTGTAGACGTTAGAGAAGACTGTCGAACCCCCTGGGGAACTACTTGTTGATCCGCCCCTCTCCCATTGTCCAAGATTCCCAGGTGTTGAAAGCACATCCAGCATTTGAATAGGGTGGAAGATATCCCCTATAGAGACTTAGGCATAGAGACTGAAGCATAGGGCCTTAAGCAACCTTTCGGAAAAGAAGATGTATCAAGGTAGACTGAAACTACAGATATTGAATGAAAGGCTACGGGTACATTGTGAATAGGCGCAGTTTGACTATTAATTCGGGGAAGACGCGTATAGCACCGGTCAGAAGATCAAAGAGGACTCACCCCCAGAAGGCGAAGTCGCAGGTTCATAAATAGGTGTATTACATAGATCCCTTCTTTAACTTAAAAGAAAGAACATTAGCCCGGGGAGACTGACTGAATCGCTTTCTGCTTTTCAGGCTGCCTTTCCCCTCTTTTCAGTTGTTAGAGGTTCGTTCCCCCTTTTGTATGATCGATCTGGGCAACAAGCAATTTCTTTCGCTCCATCATTGTTATGCTCACGTAGATTTGTAAGCTAAGCTAAGTTTGCTTCATTGATATCCTTGAAAAGGCTTGATATAAAAGGAATTCGATTTGGACACTAACTGAATCGTTCCTGAATGAATGAACCTATAGGGGAGTGCCGGACTCAAGAGATCACGTCCCGCAGACAGATGGATCCGGAACTGAGCATACGCCCTAACTGAGCAGACGGGTTTGATAGATATCGGATTCCAAGGTCCAAAGTTTACTTGGAATCGTGGAAGAAGCGCTAGTAGGTTGGATCGAATACTTGTTAATGATACGTGGTATGAAACTTACCCAGATGCCTCGGTCACTCATATTCCCCAATTTCAGTCTGATCATAATCCTTTGCTGCTGAAGCTTGACTTACCCGTCAGACATGAGACTCGTCCTCGGCCTTTTCGTTTCTTTGCACCTTGGGTGTTGCATAAGGACTTCCCGGATTTTGTCAAAGCGGCCTGGAGAGGGGAACAAGGTTGGAATGAAGCTGTTGATGGATTCAGAGACCGTGTGACTAGATGGAATAAGGAAGTGTTTGGAAATATGAAATAGTTGAAGGAAACTCACTATGCGCTTGACCTAGCTCTTGATTGCCTAATAAAAAGGTGATCCTCGGCGCATATCCTTCTACCTATGAGCAGTCCGAACAGGCTTTCATCAAAGAACCTCCTAATCAGCTAGGTCCGTCTGTCTAATAGTTTTTCAATGCATGCGATCTTTCGAGTAGGAGTAGAGTGAAGGGTCTCGCTTTCAAGTTGTATCGGCTGGCAATAAGCTCTATCGACAGCAACGGAAACCAGATTTCACCACTGCTGGGAATATCCTATTGGATGAGAGAGATTCTTTCTTTATAGAATTATTCACACCTCTAAAAGGGCTACTGGCCAGCTATACCAGGAGTCTTGGTATTCGGATAATGGATTTGGGTGATCCACGAATGCAGACAAGATCAAGTAATAGACCTCTTCCCTATGAGCTAGGTAGTCAATGAAATGAGCTACCAGCTTAAACCGATGTCCTTTGCCAGCCTGTAGCTAAGAGTAGCTTCTCTACCGCACCTCCAAAAGCGAGTCTAACCTTACTAAAAGCTGGGGCTTCAGCCGCTAGCAGCAACTTTTGTCCCGAAAGAAAATCTCAATTCCAATCTTTCTTTCGAAGCTCACCTTCTTAAAGGGCAAAGCTGGAGCAAGCATGTCGATGAAGAAAGAATAATCATCCACTTCCTCTTCTACTTAATTGGAAAGGGGAGATTCGAGATCTTTGTTGGAGAAATCAACTCAGTCATTGAGATAAGAAAGACTGGCTTCGAATCAATTCTTTGAAGCCTTTAGTGATCGGTTCCATAAAGCAAGATCATCATATATATATATATATATATATCCAAAACAAATTAATAAAACATTTGAAGTTATGTTATATTAATTTGAATTAATTTTCCTATTTTGTCATTTAAAATGTAGGTCACAGGCATTACATATGTCTATTTAACTGAAAAAATGGATGTCTTTAGCATTATGTACCTTAAACGAGCATCCAAAACAGATGAGGTACTGTGTTTGCAACGAAAACTAGTTTATATATGAAATCCAAACAATCCCTATATAGTTGAATTACTTTTGTTGCATTTTTTTCCAATAAAAAATAAAAAATTAAAGCAAGTAGTATATATACAAAGATATGTTTACTATTTATATATATATATAATCCCTCCGTCCACTTAGTTAGTTCACAGTTACTGTTTACGCGGGGATTAAGGAAAAAAATAATGATATAAATGTTGTGAGTGTAAAAGTAAAATAGGAGAGAGAATAAGTGGAGGGAATAGTAAATTATAATGGTGTTGTGAGTATTAAAATAATGTAGGAGAGAGAATGAGTGTGGTAGGGTTAATATTTTAATAATAAAAACTTTCAATTTTAGGTAAAAAAAATAAAGTGTGAAATATGGATTTGGACACCCAAAATAGTAAGTATGAAATAAGTAAATGGACGGAGGGAGTATATATATATATGTTGAGAGAGAAATGATATTCTTAGATCTAATTTTAATCATTTTAAAAAAATATCTTAGAAATAAACAATCATTATGAAACAATTTTTTTTAAATGAATCAGCATTTATCCCATGAAGTATCTTTAAGAAAATTATTTACCAATAATATTTAAGAAAATTATTGGTAAATAATTTTCTTAAAGATACATGAAGTATCTTTATTCTAAATATTATTTGGTAAATAATTTTCTTAAAGATACATGAAGTATCTTTAAGAAAATTATTTACCAATAATATTTAGAATAAGAAATATCTATATAAGTTTAATATTCCTTCCATCCCTAAATAGATCTACAACATATTTTTTACTTAAAATACATTTTGATATAGTTCCGATTTATAAAAAATTAGTAGTAATGATGCATAAAAATCTTACTCTCAATATTATTAAAAAAAATGTAACAATTTGTTTTTGTAAGAATAAAATTTTAAATTTATTAAAAATAATAATAAAAAAAGAGTGAGTTTCTTTATTAAAAATAAAAAAAGGAGTATAAGCATACACCCAGTACAATAATGGTAAACCCAATATAGTGATCCAATAAGCAAAATATTGACTGGACTGAGGCCCGTTTTTGGACAAGGGTTCTCACACACATTTAACGCGTGCACCAATACACGTGTGGCGTCTCTTCCCGCCATAAACTGGGAAAACTTATGCCTCCGCCTAACTAATTTAACGGTTTGTTTGGTGGCGCCCATAATTAGTACGTATATGACCCAATTCCAATACAATGTCCGTTCCTGGGTCTGTGATAATCACTAGGGCTTAGGGCCGTAAACGAGCCTAGTCGAGTCGAGCTTTTGATGTTTCGAGTTTGAGCTCGTTAACTTTTAAACGAGCTCGAGCTTTTCTTGAGCTCGAGCTCGAGCCCAAAATTCCTGTTCGAGCTCGGCTCGAATCAAGTTTCGAGCTTTCGCGAGCCGAGCTCAAAAAAATGACGAGCTTAAAAATCGATTTGAACTCGAGCTCGAGTTCAACTCGAGCCCACTCGAACTCGAGATTTTTTCGAGCCGAGCCTGAGCCGAGCTTGAGCAGGCTCGTTTCGTGTAACAGCCCTAAATTAATCACTAACAAGTCTCCTCAATTTCTATATTTTGAATTCAAACTTCTGGAGATTCAGCATTGGAGCTTTTTCTTGATATTATTTGATGAAATGCCTAACTGATAATGACCTGTGTATGGATGTGGGACACTGATAGCGGGAGGGAAATGCCGACGTTGTTGACTTCTGTCCGCATGAATCATTTTACAATGTTTTAGCTGCTTCGACGACATACACATTATTACAAGAAGGTGATCAACCGACTCGATTGGTTAGCGTTTCACTTTTCAATGTGGATGTTGATTTGGTCGACTTGAGTTGGTTCATAAGTTGGAGACACCATATAATATATGGGAGGTATTTTTGGTATATTATTATGAAATAGTAAAAAAAATTGTTAATTAATTAATGGGCACGGTGAATATTTATGGATTAATGATGTACTTAATTGTGGGCCAAAGAAATAAAGATTTTAGGCCTATTATTTATTTAGGTAAGTCAACCCTAATCACCCCTATATAAATATTGTCCCTTAACCTAAACCCTAGCATTCGACAGAGAGAAAAACAGAATTTCCGTATGCTATATAACTTCAGCGCAACAATTTTTCAATCGCGATTCCCGTTTTGTTTATGGTCCGATTTGAGTGATTTTTTCGCCTTTGTTTCCATAAGAAGCAGAGTTTCAATCCTATCGGTGTCGATCGGGTTTTCCAGGTCTCTATACAAGTGATTTTCTGATTCGAATCTGCTGCAGTTTCTGGTATTCTTATTGGGGCTGTTTTGGTGTTTGGTTTATGTAATTGTCACGGCCTGGACAACAAGTGATATCCAAGGTAATAACAGCACCAACGATAGCACTTGAGATAGCACACACACACTTCGAAAATAAAAACAATTTTGTAAAGAGTTTGCAGCGGAAAAAGATACCAAAATTGGTTTTCTCAAGTTATATATAATATATAACTTGAGTATGCCGCTTAGGCAAGACTTTATAATTACTATATAAAATGAATTACAAAAGCCGAAAGTGTTTTCTATAACTAATACAATGTAAGTTATATAGAACAAGAGATAAAGAACGAATTTCAATCCTAGCCAACACACAACTTGAATATTATTATGGATTAGTATTGTGAGTAAAGTCTTTTTTATTTGAAATTGTCGTTATTGCGATTAGGGGTATTACACATCAAGTATACTCCCTTCGTCCCAGATGAGTGTGGACCAAAATTTTGGGCACACAAATTAAGAAAAAGTAAGAGAGATAAATAGTGAAAGGAGGTGTTTGTGAGTATAAAAAATTAAATAGGAGAGAGAATGAGTGGGAGGAATAGTAAGTTGATTGGTGTTGTGAGTGTAAAAGTAAAGTAGAAGAGAGAATGAGTGGGTGGGTGGAATAGTAGAAATTCTTTGCCATTTTAGGCAGTCCACACTCACGTGGAACGGACCAAAAGGAAAATAAGTCCATACTCACCTGAGACGGAGGGAGTATTTGATACGAAGTGGTGTTGGTTTAGGAGTCCTAAACTACAAGGAAAAAGGGGACTAAGTCGGAGGAGCTTGTTGAGATCAAAAGGAGTTCATAGCAGAGGAGAAGACTGTTCGTGGCTTGGGTCATTGCCAGGCGGCCGCATCACCTGGCCGAGGCGGGCGCCTCAGTGGCCGAGACTTGGCCGAGGTTTTGTCAAGCGCCAGGCGGGCGCATGGATGGGCTTGGGGCGGGCGCCTCATTGCTGGCCGAGTTTCTGGGATTGATTTGTTTCCTTATTTGATTGCAACTCTTCTTAAATTAGATTTAGGGTTTCCTTGTAACTATATAAGCATAATTTCGGCCTAGAACACATTGTAGCAACATATTAGAGAGACTAATAACATATTGGCTTGGCAATTGGGCCCGGACGTAGTTCACGAGTTGGTGAATGAACCGGGTAAACAACTCTTGTGTTCTCGTGTGTGATTGTTTCTTTCTTGTACGTGTGGGTGTGTTAATTTCTTTGTGTTGATTGCAAACGGAGAGCACCAATTTCACAACAACTGGTATCAGAGCTTTGGTTCGGAGGATTCAAAATTCTTTCATTAGTTGATCAATTTTGAATCGCGTTCTTGGGGATTTTGGTGAAGCGGTCAAGATGAAGAACCATATCGAGAAATTCACGGTGTGAATTTCACGTTTTGGAAGACAAGGATTGAAGACTACCTTTATTGTAAGGATCTTCATAAGCCCTTGAAGGAGAAGCCCGAAGACATGTCACAAGGGATTGGGAGACGTTGGATCGGAAGGCGTTAGGAGCGGTAAGGAGTGCCCTAACCGACGACGTTGCACCTAACGCCATGGAGGCCAAGACAACGGTGGAGTTGCTACAAACGCCGGTGTCTGGACATGTATGAGAAGCCGTCAAATATCAATAAGGTGCATTTGATAAAGAGGTTTGCGAATGCGAAGATGTCGAGGGGCGCATGCCGGCAAGTCATATCGGCAATTTCAAAGGTATGGTGGACCAATTGAAAAGTGTTGATATTACTTTCTCCGATGAAGTGCTAGCTTGTTTTCTTCTAAAATCGTTGCCCGATAGTTGGGAGGTTACCGTCACAACGATTAGTACGTCGAAAACGGCATTGGTGTATACGGAGGTTAGAGATCTCGTCCGCAAGAGGAGTTGCGAAGGAAGGAGAAAAGGGGAGAATCGTCCGTAGATGGGGCCGCACTTAGGGTGGAGAGAAAAAGGGGTGGACCTAAGGGGAAAAAGGTCAAGTGCTACAATTGTGGTGAATTGGGGCACATCAGCTTATGATTGTCCGGGAAAAAGTGGTGGTGCGCACGTGGTGGATGATGGTGGTGATGTATTAATCCTGAGGAGGAGCAACGGGTGAAGATTGGGTGTTGGATTCTCGAGCTTCTTGTCATGCTAGTGGGGATGCGGAATCAATGAGGCGTTACAAAACCGGAGATTTTGGGGTTCTCTATCTTGGTGATGGTCAACCATCAAGATCAAAGGTAAGGGGATGTAATGATGAAGACACCTAATGGGGCTGTTTTACAACTACACGACGTGATGCATGTTCGGATTTGAGGAGGAGGGTGATTTACGTGGGACAACTTGATAGTGAAGGATACGGTGTTTCTTTCATTGGTGGGTCTTGGGAAGTCACAAAAGGGGCTAAGGTGTTGGCTCGTGGGGTTAAGGGGAAGATGTCAGATTCTACCTACAATGTCGACATGCTCCAGTGGGAGCAAAGAGGCTTAAGAACCGGCCCGTTGGTGTAAAAGGGGAGACATCAAGAAACGGTATGTTGGGGAGGACACAAAGTTGATCAACGCGGTGTGGATGTCCAAGGGCCCTAACAGAGCGGTTTCAGACCAAGAACAGTCGATGCAAGAAACAAGGTGTGTCCAAGTTTCAAGGGGAGGCATTGCGAGAAAGGTGGGTCTGGAGGGAGAAGGCGAAGTTAGACTTGCGGGGAGAAATCAAGGTAGAAGCTGATTTGGGGAGGCAAGAACGATCTAACACGGGGAGGTTGAAACGTCGCTTGGTTTCAACTCGCCTTAGTACTTGAGGAGAGGTGAGGTAGTGTCAAGCCAATATGGATGAGGGGGAAATGTGTTCGAAGGTCATTACTCCGTGGTGGGAGTTGATGGGTGATTCTATGTTTGTTAGTTTAGTCTCCGGTGGGAGATTGTTGGTTTAGGAGTCCTAAACTACAAGGAAAAAGGGGACTAAGTCGGAGGAGCTTGTTGAGATCAAAAGGAGTTCATAGCAGAGGAGAAGACTGTTCGTGGCTTGGGTCATTGCCAGGCGGCCGCATCACCTGGCCGAGGCGGGCGCCTCAGTGGCCGAGACTTGGCCGAGGTTTTGTCAAGCGCCAGGCGGGCGCATGGATGGGCTTGGGGCGGGCGCCTCATTGCTGGCCGAGTTTCTGGGATTGATTTGTTTCCTTATTTGATTGCAACTCTTCTTAAATTAGATTTAGGGTTTCCTTGTAACTATATAAGCATAATTTCGGCCTAGAACACATTGTAGCAACATATTAGAGAGACTAATAACATATTGGCTTGGCAATTGCCCCCGGACGTAGTTCACGAGTTGGTGAATGAACCGGGTAAACAACTCTTGTGTTCTCGTGTGTGATTGTTTCTTTCTTGTACGTGTGGGTGTGTTAATTTCTTTGTGTTGATTGCAAACGGAGAGCACCAATTTCACAACAAGTGGAACCTAATGGGTGGTGATGTAACTAGTCCCTTGCTTGCTCAATGCTTGAAGGTTCGACAGACGGATTAGAAAAACAAGGTTTGTCTTCTCCGGTTACCACGTCTCTAATGGTTTTCATTCGAGTTTTGTGCATATTATTACAAATTGAGTTGAAGTGCACTTTTGATGTATGTGTGTTGTGATTGCAATCAGTGGGATTTACGAAATAATCTATCTAACTTAGCTTTCCAAAGCTCCAAAACCCATAATATAGGTGTTTGTTGCATTGCAAAAACACCAAGTGACCAAAATACCTTTCTCACTGACAGCTACGACGGGCACGTGAGAAAATGGGACGCTTGTATGCATAATGGGTTTGCTGTGATCAAGATTAAAAGGGGAAGTGTCGGAGACATACAAGAAGCATGAGTCACTTGCCTATGGAGCAGACTGGTATAAGGGGAGTTGATCAGAGGTCTGAGAGGTGGATTATAAGAAGAGTACTCTGATTGCTACTTGCTCGTTTTATGACAAGCTTCTTCAGGTATTCAGGTATGTGATAAGCTTCAAACCTTAACGGTCTTTTTAATTTTCGCAAATGCGCGGACTATTGAAATATAGCGAGTGCAAGTACGGGTCGATCCCACGAGAAAAGGGTTTACTTTGGGATGAATTTGTTTTTACTAAGAAATACATGAGATTGGGAGAAATATAGTTTGATTCAAGAAGAGAATAGAACATACACATAAAATACTTTAGAAAAACTCTTATAAACGGAAGCATTCTCGGGATTGGAAATCATTTAGTCAATTATTCATCATTTAGTCATGTCTTCAAAGATATAAATTTTCATCAAAATCAAGGATGGTACATTAAGCCTACACTACTTCTCACGATCAAACAAGTAGCGTTTGTACCCTTCACTAATTATGCCTTATCTCTCGATGGCCCATAATTAGCAAGGATCCATTAATGTTCGGAAATTAATGTACTTTCCATTCAAGGAACACCCCTAGGCCATTAAACTACTCTCGTGATCAATGAAACCTAGTTTCTTTATATGGTTTCATTAATCGAGATTCTCCGCTAGGTACTTCTCTCGATTAACTAGAATCATACAATTGGGCGTCTCCAAAATGTAAGTCATTTTTAGTTTAATATAAAGAGAATTGTTGAGATGAAGAGAAATGACAAGACTTTATAAAAGATGATGAATAAAAGACGTTTTAGTTTCCAACCCCAAAAATTTGGGGGATTACTCATAAATAGAGATAGAAATAGAAGGACTTATTGTTTGTATGAAGACAAAAAGCTGTAAATAACTTCGGTGTTTTATTGCTCCAATACTTCAAGTACAACTCCAAAAACACATTTTGAATCTTCGAGAGATTTTTGAAGTAATAATTGCTAGAGTATAATATCAAGTAATTCTTAAGTATTTCAGATGTAAATCAGATTTTCTAGATATGTTTGACCGATACAAATGACCTTTAAATAGGCATCCTAGGCTAGGGTTGTGTTTCTTCAAACAGCCATCTTCAAAAGGTGCATTTCCATGACTGCAACAGCAAGTGCACGGCCGTGCACTATAATCTTGCACGGCCGCTCCAGCATTGGCGCCAAATTGGGATTTGAACAAGCCATATGCACGACCGCTCCACTTTACACTGCACGGCCGCTCTGGCCTGGTTAGGCTCGGCCACTCCAGATTTGGGGCCATTTTGGCCTGGCTGAGGGCAAGTTGCACGGCCGCTCCATTCCACAGTGCACGACCGCTCCAACTTAACTTTGGCTTGAACGTCCATTTTGAAGCTGTCATTCCTTGCTTTTGGCTCCTTATCTTTTCCAAAGTCTCATTTGTCCAAGTTTTGCTTTAAAAACCTGTAGAAAATGTTAAAATATACCAACAAATGTAAAATCGAAGAATTGGAATAAAGAAAGCTAATTTACATTATTTTAAGACAAAAAGGGAATAAAAACTAAGTTAAAACTAAAGATAAGATGCTATAAATGACTATAGAAAAGTCATTTATTAGTATGGATGCCCCAACACGATATTTTCAAGGATTAGACTTCCCAAGGTACTTATATACTCCCTCTGTCCCACTAGAAATAAGACAGTTACTGTTTACGCGTAAATTAAGAAAAAAAATAATGGAGAAAATGTTGTGAGTATGAAAAGTGGGGTTGGAGAGAGAAAGTGGGGTAGGAAATAGTGATTTGATTGGTGTTGTGAGTATAAAAGTAAAGTAGAAGAGAGAATTAGTGGGTGGAATAGTAAAGATTCTTTGTCATTTTAGGAAGTGTGTGATTTGTAGCGGGACGCCCAATGAGGAAAGTGTATGATTTGTAGCGGGACAGAGGGAGTATATGCGTATATGCGTATTGTTGCGGTATCTCAAGGAAGATATTTTAAGCCATAGTATTCCACAGCATAACAAGTGATCTAGCAAATGTACAAGTTTTCAGAGTAAATAAAAAATGGTCATGATTCCAATCTTTCATTTGCTGAAGATGTAATGACCTATACTTGTGCAATACTGTGGCTTCTTGCTATTCATTTGTTGGACTTCAGCTTATGTACGGTATGTATAATAAGCAAATGAAAAATGTACATAAAAAAATACAACTTATATATATAGAAGAATCTAATGTGCATTGAGATATTGTACATAACTGTTTGGTACAATAACTTATACACATAACGAAAAACGGAGGTCAAAGATTTCAAAAATTTATTTCTTATTCTTCTCTCGATAAATTTTCAGTTTCTAATTCATGGAGAGGATTTGATCTAATCCCGAAGTGGACACCAAACTACTCCATTGCCTCTGGCATTATTCTGTTCTGGTCTACAAAATCATCCTCTGTTATGTTCAAGCTGGGGTTCTCAAAAGAGTATCTTCTTTTACCTTCTGTAATTTTAAACAGACAGACCCTCAGTGAAGAAAAAATCAAAATCTCAAGTGAAGGAATTGATTTTACTTACATTGGAGATACGTATCCATTGATCAAGAGTGTTGATAGCTTTTCCAGATAATTGCGTTTCACGAGCCAGAGCCACTCCTTCGGCCAAGCTCTTCACGCGTCCACTAACCAAGAGAGCTGCTGCCGCATTTAGTGCCTGATAATTGTTCCAAACATAAATATTCCCGCGGTCGCATTTGACTTGTCAACATTTTTAAGGATTATGCTATACAGAGTACTTGTTTGTACATTTCTTGTACCATGGTAAAATTACACTAAAACTATTTCCTTATTTATAAAGGCGACAATGTTTTTGAGACAAACCAAAAAGAAAAGTGCAATGTTTATCATGGACGGAGGAAGTCCAACTTGAGAAGTAGGGTTTAAACAAAGCCAGATTGAACATGAAAAATGTTAAGGTGGTGATATCTGTGTTCATTCAGGACCAGTAAAAAATGATAGGAAAGTAAACAAAGCAAATTAAACAATCCCAATAGAATGTCACATCTGCTAGTAGAGTTTTCAAAGGAAGCTTAAATAGAACTCAGGAAAGGACAGTAAATAAACTTACAAATGCATCAGCAATGGATCCCTTTTCTCCTGATAACACACGTCTTAGCATGTCAGCGTTGTGTTCTGGACCTCCACCACGCAAGTCATCTATAGTACAGCGTGAGATCCCATAGTCCACTACCAAATACCGCCATTCTCATTGTGTTAGAATAATGAGTTTGAAGTATTCACAACATGTTAATAAATATTTAAAATTCCAATCTACAAATGCGTCATTTGCTGTAATCAAATTCCACAAAATTGCATAAAATGTTCATATGCACAATGAACTATTGTCATAAAATAGCATCAATTGTCAGTATTTTAAGATAGTGCAAGAAAGTTACATGGATCAAAAGAGAACTTCTCAATTTTATCTGAAGTTACATCAAGGATTAGCCCGGGCCCTGTTTCATCAGTTAAGAAAGTTTGTTTTAGAAGATGAGAATTAACAAATATAAATTTAGGAAAATGGAAGTGGAAAATCACATTTATGATATTTGGCAAATTGGGAGATATTTAGGCAGAATAGTACCAAGGGGACTCATTTCGTCCAGGCCCTCGGAGTGAACTACCAGTGCTCTCTTCATGCCAAACCGTTGAAGTGCTTTTGCCATTTTATGAACCTGCCGAACAGAAACTTTAGTCATTCACAATAAAATATCTTAGTCATCTAAAATATAACTAGATAAGTACTTCTTGGCAATAAGATATCTAAACCGGCTCATGATGAGGATCGTCACCCAATTCAAAGGCCAGCATTAGTGGGAGGTGGTGATCTTCATACCTTTTTCCAACTCATAATAAATCTCATGGCATATAAAGCCCTAATAAGAGAAAATATTCTGGTCTGCATGATATTCAAACCAATAATCCTTATACAACGTTTCTAAAGCCAATCACAAAGTTTTCACGACTCTGTGTACATAGACAAACAATGCATGAGTAGTTGGATCCTATAATTACAAAGTTTTCTACTACTGTCCCGAAATGTAGTTGCCAAATGGGATTTTCCCAATTTAAGAGTATCTCGATTTTTATCTCCACAACTTTTGTTTTCTAATACTGTATACAGATTTGAATGTTCGTCCTATGTAAAGGTATATCTGGAAGGTCATTAACGTTTAGCAAAATACATTTTCTCAGTACTAGTAAGCACTAAACAATATACGCAAGTACTACTGACTGCGGAGAATACTGTTCGCGGAAATTGCATGGTGATCAGTTTCACAATATCTAATACTAGCACAAAGAAGAAAACATGGGACTTATCCCCAAAGCTGAGGGTTCTTGCATAGGATCGGCTTGCTACTTTCAGTCAATCAACATAACATAAATTTTGAAGCCACCTCGATTACAGATCAGTAGTAAAACAGACTCCAAGAATCATATATTGGATAGAGTTAGCATGCCAAACCTAGCCCTGGCCAACTGAAAAGAAATACGTACTGCGTTTGCCAGCATTATGTTTTTACACAACATTCTACAGTGTTTGGTTCAGTAACAGGACCATGATGAATCTTTTACCAACCAAAACCACCAGAATATACAATACACTCACCACGACAGCTATCAACAATGTCACATACTTAGAGTTTTGGGGGAGGTGGACAGTGCAAAAAGTAAAGGACTAGTTGGGCAGGGGAAGTAACAAATACAGAATACATAAAGAAAAGGTAATTTCATATACTCCCTCCGTTCCAAAATGAATGTCCAAAAAAAGATTCCAAAATTGTTCTTGATAGAGAGCAAATTTGAAATTTTTCTGGTCATTCATTTTGGGATGGAGGTAGTACATAATACTCCGTGAACTAATAATAGAGGAAGTTGGGTCCTTACTAGGTCTTCCTTGTAGACTCCGACAACTGCAAAGGGCACACGTGCCGGATTTAACATTGGGCCTAAAATGTTGAAGACAGTCTTCACTTTGAGCTTACTTCTCACAGGTCTGACAATTTTCATGGCTGGATGGTAAATTGAGGCCATCATAAAACCAATTCCCACATCCGTAACGCACCTTTTTACTCCCTAGAAACAAAAGAACAACAGTGAATCAATAAATTCCTAAGAGATTATGTGGATAAGGTATGGTAGCCTCTAAGTTCTCCATAACAAAGTTTTCTTCTACTTCCTTGTGGATTAACTAGTACCAATCACTTAGTATTGTCAATCAATAATGTAATTGTGACATGCAGGGATGATATAGATGACAGACATATTTTTTTTAAGTGTCAAATTTTAATTATGGAGAAGAGTTTTGATTTTTTTTATGAAATATGTTTAAGTACATCATTATTGTTTTTTATAATCGTAATAACAACAATTAGCCAACCTCAAGTGATTTAAAGTTAGGCCGACTTGAATTCAAGATAATAATAACAATACTCAAACTACTATCACTAATTATTTTATATTCCAAATCCACACTTCATTCATATGAACTTTATGAAGAAAACTAGTGTATTGCTCCAATAGGCCAAAAGCATGTCCAAAAAGACGTGGTAAGATAACCTCTAAATCTACAACATATGCAGGCCATGAAGCAGAATGCAAAATACTTAAACAGAACATCATTTGAAGGGTTACATGATACGATTGCAAAGAGAATTGTTGAAACCATATCTATAACATCATGTAAAAAAAGAAATTGCAGCAATTTCCCCAAGGACATGAACACATGTAAGTCTGCTTAACTCCTGTTATATCACTTTCAATAGCAGGAACCTGTCAATGTTTGGATTTCAATTCATCCCTTTGAAATAGCTAGTAGAATAGTTAGGTACACTAACATGTCATAGGTTTGTTAAAGGAATATGAGCTTGCCCGAAAGCTAACTTCAATGAATTTCTTTAAATCACTATAGCCATCACTACCAAACTTTCAACTTAACATAAGAATTATGTTCCTAACTTCAACAAAATTGCCTAATGAAAGGCAAAATCAACATGGAAATCAAAATCTAGGAGACTGAGATTACACAACTAACTTTAGAAGATAATTAGCGGTTCAAGAATACCACAAACCTCAGGTTCTAATTCAATGGCAACCCCCAATTCTTCCAACACATCCGCGCTTCCACAAGCAGATGAACTCGATCTATTCCCTTGCTGGAACACATAACCTGGATCAGTACAGTCTTCCAAACTTATCTCAACCAGTTCCCACATCCCATAAACAAAAATACCCTTTAAATCAAAATAAAATCATCACCTTTGCAACTTTAGCTCCGCAAGCAGCTGCCAGTATGGAAGCACCAGTAGAAATATTCACCGTGTTTGCACCATCACCACCAGTTCCAACAATGTCTACTGCATCATTCAGTCCTTCCACCTTCTTGCAGTGTTTGATCATGGCTCTTGCCAGTCCCACCACCTATCCAACCATTCAAATAAATTTAATTTACATCAATATATCACCGCTAAACCTATACATTATGAAATTTAAACCAAAATAACACAGTACACAAAAATTTGTAAATTTGTGCAACCAACTAAAATTTGGGCATGAAATTCAAATGCATTTTTTCTGTAGAATCAGGAACAAAATGAAAACATGGGTAAATAAACTTACTTCTTCATAGGTCTCCCCTTTGGCTCTTAACAAAACAAGAAAAGCGCTGATCAACGCCTCATTTGTATCATTCAGTAAAAAATCCAACGACTCTTCCGCCTCCGCCTCAGATAAATCAACCCCACTAATCAGAGACTCAAGCAACTACTACCCATAAGAAAAGAAAGAGAAAAAATCAACTGGCATTGTGATCCGACAACTGTAGTGTTAGTTAGTCAAGAAAATCAAACCTGGGGGGAAGAAGTGATGGTAGAGGTTGAAACGTTGCCATTGGAATGCAGTGAAAGGAAGGCTTTGAATTTGTTGTGGTTCTTCAATGGAGTAGGGAATGAGCAGAGTGGAATTGGGTGAAGTGTGGATGATGATGGGGAAGGAGAGAGGATTGGAAAGTGATTCCGGAGCAGCGCCGCCATTGCAGATTTCGAGCTTTTATTGCAATTGGAATGAAATTACTACTGTAAGATACTAAAGCGAGGGAATTAAATGGTGGGTATGCAGCCTTTTTTTTAGCTCTTATATAAGGTAAGTGCGCTGTTCTTGTCTTAAATTCTGTAAGATAGCCGGAAGATAGCCGGGGTTGGAAAGATAGGGTGGGCTGCCCGAATAATCGGTAAAGAAAAGAAGGAATTGACAGCTGGGAATGGGAATGCAGTGTAGGGTTAGATTGAATACTGAATTTGGAATAGTTCCATAATTAGGGCGTTGAATTCGATACTATCAAATTGGGGATTATCCCTACTGATTAGAGCATGCGCAATGACCAAGTGAAAACTGGTAAAAAGAAAAAAATTCGCTCAATTGCGATAATGACACCGAAAACTGATTCGCACAAAGTTTGAGCAAAAATGTATTCGAATTCAAAACGGATTAAAAGTTTATTCTTTAATTTTGATTTATCCCCAACAACGTCGTTTACGTAATATATCAAAAAAGTTTATAATTTTTTTTTTGCATATAAATAGAGCCTAATATTGTATAGGTTATTCACATCTCTTTTTCCCTACTTTTACTCTTTAAGCTTAAGTTAAAAAAAAAACTTTTGAGTTTTTTATTACGGATAATTACGGAAACAATTCCGGATATAATTCTAATCAAGCTTGGCTCGAAGAAATGTTGGTTACTGATCCAAATTTCACAAGCAATTACTGTCAAAACATGTTCCAAAACTACTCTTAAAGCTCAAATCCTATCAACTTCTCCCAAAACTCACCCCATGATTTTAATTCTCCGCTAAACACTCAAACATCTTTTGGTTCGATGTCATTTCAAAGCTTCACTCCTAAGTCACAGAACACTGAATTTGTTCTAGAGACATAAGAGGAAGATGAAGGAGGCGAAGAAGAAGAGTTTGTACCATAAAGGCGAAAAGGAGCTCCAAAAAAAAAAAGAAAAAGCAACCATTAGCTGGAAATTCGCAGAAGATGAACCTCCCGTCAGTGCTTACATGAATACAAGCACTAATGCAATAATAGGTACCAACCAAAAGTATGAGAAGTTGTGGGGTACTGTCAAGGCAAGGTACGATACGGTGCAACAACAAAAGCCATCAGAAATTGGTAAAAGGACTTTATCTATGCTTCGAGCTCGATGGAGTAGGATGGCGAAATCAGTAAACTTATTTGTTGCGATGTACGATGAAGCAACTAGACGAAAGGGGAGTGGATACAACGAATAAGCCGTTCGATGTGAGGCTAAACAACTGTATGAAAATCATGAAAGCAAACCTTTTAAAGATGAGCATGTGTAGTTTATGATGAAGAACTATCCCAAATGGGATCAACGGATTCAGACTACCACCATGGGGTAGTAGAAAGAAAAAGGCTGAGGCATCTCGTCCCATTCATGTGGAGAGTGACAATGACAGTGCATGTAGCGACAAAAAGTTCAAGCTTAATGAGATGGGAGGTTACGCGACAATGGGAAGTGATGATGCATACACTGTTCAATTAAGAGAGCGACCACCGGGGAAAAAAGCAGCAAAGGCAGCGACATCAGCTGGAAAGAAGGGATATTCAAGTGGAGGGTCTTCAACTGCCGAAGTAGTAGAGGGTTTTACTACTCGACTCCAGCTACTCTCTGACCAACACCCATCAATTATTGAACTGGAACGAGAGAAATTGGAGCATTAGAAAAACAAATACTTTATGAAGAAAATGTTGACCAAATCAGCTTTACTTGGAAAGTTACTTGAAAATGCGATATTGTCCCCATAAGAGGAGGAGATAAATGCACGTTTGATGAGCGAGTTGAAGGATTTTTAGTCGGTTTAAGTTTGCTTTATTTAGTTATCGTAATGTGGTGTTTCTTAATTCAGTATTGTATTTAAATTTATTGTATTGTTGTTTTTAAATTTTTGTAGTGAAGTGGTTTGTTATGAATAAATGTGTGTTATTTGTTATATATTGTGTGTTTGTGAAATAAAATGAACGACATTTGTAGTCTAGTTGGTCAATAAATGAATGGCATCAGGAAATTGATTATTATCATGGAATCTAGTTTTTTTGTTTATACACATATTGTATAGTCTAATCAATTTTTTTTTAAAAAAAATTGGATACTAGTATACCAATAAATGGAAAAACTCTGAGCAAGTTTACATGCGTAGTGTATGATTTGTCATGGTCAGCTTTAATTTCAACGCATCTCCATTATTTGTCAAGATTCAGGAATCCAATATATTATAGCTGTTAAAGTTGATTTGTCATATCCAACTTGATGTTTATTTATCAGTGTTTTATATAAAAAATGCAATAAAATAAAATATAATTTAAAAAAAATAAATTATTTTATAATGTGAACGAATAAAAAAATTAATTTATATCACTAATTTATAAATAAAATAAATATTTTATTTATTAATTATAAAAATGTTTTGAGCGAAAATTTCGCTCTGCACCGCAAGATATCATTTCTGTGAGCGAAAATTCGCTCAAACACCAGTTTCACTCATCCCGTGAGCGAAAATTTCGCTCACCATTATGCAAATCGGTACAATAATTTTGTTTCAAAAAATATATTTGCCGACCTCAATTAACAGTAATTATTCGAATGAAAAATTAAAAATTGTCATTGTATCACAATTAAAATTATTTTTAATTTTAATTTTTAGATTTCCATTAGCATAATTATTTATTATTAAATAATTTGTCAAAGTTTAGTCAACTTGATAAAAAAGACACAAACATAAATCTAATATACAATACAGGGGGCAAATAACTGCCTCTTAGCCTGGGATAAAGAGGGGCTAGGATTTAAAGTTGGAGAGTTGATCCGACGGCCTAAAATCATTTAGCTAACCCACGTTCACACTCACTCACCGGCCATTATTAGATCCACACTTTCATTCATTTTCTCTCTCTAGATTTACAAAAACTACTAGGTTGTTGAAAGATTTTCTCTTTCCCAGGAAACAGAGTTGAATTAAATGCAATGGGAGGCGGATTCTCGCAGCTATTCCCGTGCTTTGATCCGGCAGCGGCGAATGGTGGCGACCCGGAGGTAATTTTCACGGCCATCGAGGCACTAGACGAAACCCTAGGTCATTCTTTCTGCTACGTCCGCTCCTCCGCTCGCTTTATCTCTCCTACTCAGTCCGATCGCTTTCTCTCTCCGATTCTCTCCCCCTCACGACTCTGCCAAGTTTACTAGGCCGGCCGGTGTGCCGGAGACTGGGTTCAAGGCTATTTCCGGTGCCTCGATAAGTGCGAATCTGGGTTGGGCTTCTTTTTCTTTATTTTTTAATTCTCTTTTTGTATTTGATGCATTAACATAATATTTTGCCTTTTAAATTTGTATTTAATGTTTTTGTACTTATTATTTGTTATTAGCATATATTATTTGAAATAATTTACATTATGAGACCTCACAAACTCATAATTGTACTAATAATTTATGGATTTCTTATTCATTATCATCATCCTGTCATCCATGGACTCCAAATCCTCTCCAAATCAAAGCTCGAATCGTGCGAAAAGGATTCCGATTCCTGTTGTCCGCTCAACTGCTCTTCAAAAATCGTCATCAACTTGGCTGTCCCAGCGAATCGGTACATTTTTCTTCTATGCGTGTGCATCCATATGTTCAATTGGAGTGTGTTTGTGGTTGGGACTTGGGAGTGTTTCCACCAGTGCTCATCTTTGTTTGCGTGTGCATTTTTTAGTGTGTGTACCTATGTACTTCTGTATGCGTGTAGAATTGTGTGTCTTAGTGCACACATTATTGGTGTTGTTTGTGTTTTTGTGCATGTCTCTGAGGGAGGTGCTATGTGCTTATGTGTTTTTGCACTTATAATGTGTGTTTTATTTGAGAATTGTGTAATTTTGCTTTTGTAGAGTGGAAGAGAGGCTTCTATAGTAGCGAAAGTAGTGGAGGTGGAGGAGAACTCAACTAACAACATGCGAACTCTTCGAATTCCGCCTGTGATAACTGTGAATAAATCCGCAGCGTATGCTTTATTTGAGTTGACGTATAGTATGTCAAAACTTGCTTCACATTAGCCTAAGGCTCAGTTTCTATTATTTTTCACATTCTATGTGCTGTTGTGTTATTCTACTGTGTGTTTGACTATGTAACACACTTTGTGCCTTCTGTGCAAAGGGTCATATTTCTATTTTACAATGTTAACGTCTTTGTTAAAGCATTAAGCTTATGATTATCTGAATTTCCCAATTTATTATTATATTACACTTGAAATTAGCAAAAGTACTTAGGATAGAAACTAGGGGTACATCATAACTTAACATAAAATTCTAAAATGTTTTGCCTCTTTGATCTGAGTGGATATATATGCTTTATGCAAATTCATGCTTCAATCTCTTAGGCTTTTTTACTCTTTGAGTGCTTTTTAAATTTTCATATCAAAATCATATTTTACTACATATTATAATTTCTACTTGAAGTGCTCAAGATCATGGCCCTTTTACATTCATTTTAGGACAAAAAATGGTCAATCAATTTGGGACAAAGGGAGTGACTCATAATATTATAAGATGTAACTCATGTATTATACAAGTCGAACAGTTGTTCAATTCGATTGCGCTGGCCCCGGATCCCTCTTTCACTCCCCCACCCCTCCTTGGGGTCTAATAATATTGATAAGTTCTTTGTTATGTTGCAGCACTTCTACGCGGAGCCAAGAGCTACCAAGGAGATTTGGGGTGGGAGGCAAGTACAAACCTGCCAGAAGACTTGAAGGAGAGATATGAAGAGTATGTGAAGATTGGGAGAGACAAGAAGGCCATGAAATTTGTGATAGATGATAAGATACTACTGCTACTGAAAGTGACAATACCTATTTGATAAGCAAGAAATCTAAGAAACAATGTAACTGTTGAAAAATGAGGATTATGATGTATGCATAACGAAATAATTCAGAGTATTTTCTTACCTTTTTGTTAGCATACGATTTCAGTTTCCATACATCTTTCTCTTTTCATACTATCTCCCTTTTCATACTGTCTCCCTTTCCATACTGACCCGTGCCAATGGCACGGGCATTTGAGTACTAGTCTAATATACAATACAAGGAGGTATTAACTGCCTCTTAGCTTAGGTATAAAGAGTGGCTGTGATTAAAAGTTGGAAAATGAATTCAACGGCTTAGATTAATTTCAACATTTAACCGCATCTCAACCGTCACCCACGCACGTCTTCGTCTTCTCACCAACGTAACGTCTGCCCATCTCCTTCCCTATCGTCATCTCTCCCCTCCCCAAATTTTCTCTCTCTCTCTCTAAATCACAAAAATGGCTTCATCCGCCCCACTCATGTCCGCTGGCGCCGCCTTCTTGCCATCGCCGCCATCTTAAACCCACCTCCGTCTTCACCGCCATTCACCACCCCACCCAACTTGGTCTTCTCTCTCTCTATTCTCTCTCAGATCTGGGTATTGGTTTAAATTACTTTGAATTTCTGTTTTGTTTTTGTTCATTTTTTGTGTAAATTGTTGATTATTGTGGTTTTGTTGGTGGATGTTTACGGATGTTGGTGGGTGATGGTGACCCGATGGTAGATCGGAAGTTTCTATTGATTGGGCTTTTGTTTAAATTAGTGGTGGCGATTTCGGTGGTGGATGGTCGTTTTGTCTGTGGTGTTAGCGGATGAAGGTTGGTCGTGGTGAGTTGATAACAAATTGGGAAAGGGAGATGAGCGGAGAGAAGGAGGATGAGGATTTCGACGGCTGATCAGGGATTTCTCTATCTTTGCAGCAAATAATCTATCATGGGTCACGGTAATTTTCTAAATTATAACCTAAATCTAAAATCAACCCAATTAATTTTGATTCATATACATGTTTGCATTTGCGGTTTGGGGAAATTTTATGATTTCTAACCGAGAAAAATTGATTTCAGGTGAGAAAAGTGGCCAACCTTACAAGAAGCACAAATCCAAATCATCATCCTCATCTAAGGTTCTTCAAATTTATCCATTATTCATGTTTGTTTGCATATTCTGAATATGAATGTGTTTTTTTTTCATCTGTCCCAATTCCATTTCCCAAATATCTCAGTGGTTATGTTTGTTTTGTTGTTGTTTATTTCAAATTGCAAATTGGTTCAGTCTTAATGAAATTCGAACATTGATTTCCAAGAAGATAAATGTATATTTGTATATTTGTATTTGGAGTTGCGAATTGAGACTTGTGAATAGGAGGGTGAATTGACTTTTATACATTAGGGTGGGTAAAGAATTAAGATGGTATGCTGCTATATTAGAAAGATATAGTGACTGCATCTAAGCATTTTGTGGGGTATTCACATATAAAGGAATCAGACAGGTAATAACCATGTTGTATTGAACCCATAACGTTATTTGAGCCACAGGACTAAGGGTGGCAATTGGGATCACTCGGGTGAACCTAAATGAACCGGACAGTCTCTATGATTATGTCTTATGTAGGAGCACCATAGGTCTACTGCTGTTGACGACGAAGATGCCTATTATGCGGAAGATTTTGGTAACGAAGACATGGATGGTATAGATATACATTTATTTTAAGTTTTGCGTCATTCATTTCTTTATATTCAATCTGAATTTCCCATAATGAATTGTGTTGATGTGTATGTTTGATTCAAGGCGACACTGAAACAATAAATAGAGACTTCACCAAGTTGGAACTTAAGCTGGATCATGGTAATCGACCGTTATGGGCTTGCGCAGATGGACGGATATTTTTGGAGACATTCTCACCGCTATATAAACAAGCTTACAATTTTCTTATTGCAATAGCTGAACCTGTTTGCAGGTATCACTTCTATGATATCAATTAGTAGTCTGCTTTGTGTTATTTGGGTTGCATAAATATTGAGCATCAAGAGTTTAATCATTTTATAGGCCGGAGTCGATGCACGAGTACAACCTGACCCCTCATTTACTCTATGCGTCTGTATCTGTTGGCCTAGAGACTGAAACTATTATAGTTGTTTAAATAAACTGTCGAAGACCAAGCTTCCAAAAGAGATGATTGATTTTATCCATGCTTCCACCGCCAATTATGGAAAAGTGAAGCTTGACCCGAACGATGTGAACCGAGGCTTATGTTATTGTAAATTATCTGAAGGTGTTGAATATTTTTGTTTCTATCATCCTTTATAGTATTTGTTTTGATTTTTGATATAAAGAGTTTTTATTCTATGATGTTGGTTATATATATATATATATATATATATATATATATATATATATATATATATATATATATATATATATATATTTTTTTTTTTTTAATGTCATTTTCTTCGATTTTGGCCATAGAGTTTGTGGTTTGAGAACGAATTTATGCTCATGTTCTAGACAAGTCGATGTTAATGATTTTAAAGCATCATTTGAAAGTGAGAAATGTAAGAGATTCATAAATCTCTATATTCAATGAGAATAAGATTATCAAATTTTGTTCTTGATTATGTTAGAGATGGTAGGAGTTTCTTTTTCCAGCACTTTTTCAAGGCTCTGTTTGTTTGGGGAAAAATGTTTTTCGAAAAACGTATGATTCAGGATTGATGTGGGAAAGACGAAAATGGCTGTGTGGTGGGGATTTATGTGAGAACGATAAAATTAAAAGGGGTTCTTTATATTTTCTACGCCTAACCATCATGTATACTGTTCCGTGCCATTGGCACGGGCATCCGAGTACTAGTGGTATAATTGATATACGGGGACTGAGGGAGTATGATAACCATATACTCCCTCCGTTTCAAAATGTTTGTCCCATTTGATTTTTTTGTTGAACTTTGACCACAAATATATGACAATTTAATTATGTTCATGAAATTCTAAAAATTCCTATTGATTCACCATTAATAATATTATCAACAACTTTTAGAATTTCATGAACATGATTAATCTCTCATAAATTTGTGATCAAAGTTCAACAAAAAAGTCAAATGGGACAAACATTTTGGGACGGAGGGAGTATAACATTATAGACATTGTTATATTTTTATATACTCCCTCTGTTTCGGTTCATGCTTTACCATTTTGGTGAAGCACGCAAATTAAGAAAGCAATATATATATTAAAAAATAATGGGAGTGGGAAAAGGGTTGTAAGAGGGAAGAAGTGAGTGGATATGACAAGTGAGACTCATAATTTAAATGTGTGAGAGAGAAAAGTTAGTGGGTATAATAGAATATTAATAAACCTTTTTCATTTCAGAAAAGGTGAAACTTCTACCGAAATACCCATTTGGGTAAAATGTGAAGCTTCGGACGGAACGAAGGGAGTATTTTTTTTTTAAAGGATATTGTTATATTTCAATTTCAAGTATATAAATATATCAAGTGAATATAGTGAATATGATAGATAAATATAACACGATATTATGATACTAATTTTGATATAATAACTCAGTAATATGTATGATAATCGTCTTGTTATACATTTTCATTGTTTTTTCAATACGATAAGTCAGAGGTTCGAAATTCACCAAATGCAATTTTAAATACCACTCTTATAATATAATAAATTAAGTCATTAATTAATAAAAAAACTCAATATTCATCATCAAATGCTATCTTTCGTTGGCCTAATTAACAAACACAAAAAATTAGGCACATAATTTCCATGGAAATTAACCATTTAATTGCCTTTTGGATCTCCTTTCTTAACTCCCATATCATATCATCCCCACAGCTGTATAAATCATCGATCCTGTACAACAAATCCAACCAAACAACAATCAAGTACTCCCTCCTCCTATAATAAATTAATAATGTCAATATTTTATTTTTCAATTTCAAGAATAGGAATGGTAAGTTTCAAAATAAATATTGCATTTATAAATATAAAAATAATTTTAGTATAATTTTATTATTGTACAATTAAAGCTCAATTATTTTTAAAATACTGATAAACCAAATATATACTGTATTTATTATGAGACGGAACGAGATAGTGTTTTGAGGAATAAGGACTAATAAGGCAAAACTAAGATGAGGAGGTGCATACCGGCTAGCGCAATCATCCAAGACCATGTTCCTTGGTTCGACAAAGAATGCTCTGCACCCACCAATTTTAAGTTAGTCAGTCAGTAAATGTTATCCCTCTATCTCTCCCTCTCTCTACATATATTCTCTCTCTCTCTCTCTCTCTCTCTCTCTCTCTCTATATATATATATATATATATATATATATACACTCCTATATCTTACTAAAATTATTAAAAGTAGAATAAAATTAAAAAACATATCATTTCTCAAATTTAAAAATAAACAATTGTTATGAGACGAACAAAGACTTTTTTTTTTTTTACCTGAATCACAATTTGATGTAGAATTCCAGCTCTCACACATACACAACTGTCCATATCCATCCGGATCATACCCACAGGATCCACCCGTCGCCTCGCAAGCTTTACAAAACGAATCATTAGTTATTTCAACGGAGTACTTGACCCGTATGCCATAAGCCCACACATCAGGCCCTCCCACCCGTAACGGAGCAAGACTATATGCACTACTATACCCCTGACAATCAAGCCTGCTAAGATTTACAGACTTGACAGCATCATAAGCCACCGCACAACAACTGGGCGGGCCTGACCCGTACACTGTGCTGGCCCGCCTAAGCCAAACTTGGTCCCAAGCCCGACAACCATAGTATGCGTCGCAGCCCATACCCGAAACATTCCTACATGGCAAGTGCTTGGTTGGGAACCCTTGAAAAAGGGACGATTGAGATGAACAACCTATGAGCATGAACACATTATCAGCCGTTGGATTAAGGTACGGGGCCCGCCAATGCTCGACCACAAATCCGTTGCCTCGGCCTCCGAGGACTATAGAGTCACAATTTGATAAATGAGGGTCATGTAGAGTTAGGGATAGGTAAGCATAGTCTATGTCTAGGACACGATATGATCCCGAGCTAATGTGAAACATAAGAACATCATTGATACAAAATAAGAGGTCCCTGTAGCCTGGATGTCCGCATCCGGGTTGCAGGGCAAAAGGGTAATCGATGGTTAGATTGCCACAATAGGATCTGCACGCGTTTGAATGACCATGGCTATAAACTAGTGGGAGTAGTAATGCTTGAAATAGTATGAAAAGAGTGGTGTGGGAGAGATTTGCCATGGATGATAGCTTGAGAGAGAGAGAGAGAGAGAGGGGAGTAGAAGTGAAATGTGTTATGGAAAGAAAAGGATCAAGATACTTTGCTTGGTGATGGTGAGGAGACTGACTTTATTACTTTAGTTGAAATGGTTTGTGATGAGGAATATGGGCCGAATTGTTTATGGTGTTTTATTTACTTTTTGGGAATGCATTATTGATTACTTAACAAGAATTTGCTTTAGCTTTTGAATTTTTGTAAAACTTTTTGGGTAAAATGGTGACTAGAAATTGTGAAAAAGATTATGCTGTAGGCCTGCTTTATGGTCAAGGATATGATGTTGCTCAACTTTAACTTACATTTCATGTCTTCCGCCTCCTCCTGGCGTGGCGTAGGACATCTTTAAAAAAAAAAATAAAAAAAATGTGCATTTTTATTTTGTATGTTCTAGCATTAGTATTCCATTGGTAAGTCTCAAATAAATGTCGCAATTGACTTATCTATATAACATTTGTAAGTAAAATATTTTACTAATTTATATTCCCTCCGTCCCTGAAAGATTGTTCCATTTGTCATTTTGATTTGTCTCAAAAAGTATGTCCCATTTTTAAACTTAGGCATGAATGTTAGTGCAAATCTACTAAGGTACAAGAAGGTGAAGCTCTTCCTTAATAATTACAAAATGTACAACAGGACAATTTTTTAAAGACGGAGGAAGTATAATACTTGTATAATGATTAAATTGCACTGCTGCATCATCAGTTTCTTTATTTAGAAATGCAAAATAAATTAAAATGAAAAGTGCAACATTTATTATGATTTATTAGGCCTCGAGTACATTTTTAGATAAATAAGAATAATTTTAACGCAATTTAATGATTATAAAAACAATGTACAAATTAAATAATGCAAATTCATTAAAAAGTTTCATACAATATTTTGTACTACCAACTTTTTAGAATTTCATAGTATCATATTTTGCACCAATTTTAAAATCACAAATCATTGGAGTACTTTTGTGGGTACGCCCATAAGCCCAGCTTCCAAACCTAAATTCTGACAAGTAAAGCCCATTGACTCCTAAAGCCCATTTAAGCTCCGATGACTCGGCTTGACCGTCTGTCCTCCGAGAAGTATAACCACCGCTCACCGCCGTAGCCCGCCTCTTATCGGCCACTAATTCCCCGGTGTCTCTTAAACAAAGATTGACATACTCAATCAAGCTCTTCAGGTTCGTTTCATTTCGCCTCTACATTCAACAAATCTTGATTACCTATTTACGAATAACTTTGCTTTTCTCATTTCAGCTCACTGTTTGAAGATTCAATTTTTAGGTATCATACCATTTTGAGGAAATTTACTGAATCGTATTTGACCATGGAAGAACATGGCAATCCAGAAGAATCGGTTGCCAGTGTAAGACTACAGCTTGCGGTTTTAATTTATTTGTTTTTGTTGCTAATTGCTATGTTGTTGTTCTAGATTATAACCTAACCCTAAAAAATATACTGGCTTTTAGGTTTTATAAAACGATTTTGTTTATGTTGTAATTGTGCTTGCACCCCCATATTGCTAGTGCTGGTTTATATCCAGTCTGTTTCAAGTTTACTATTGCTATTAAGTTCCTGTAAAATGTTTGCTGTTATAGTGTTTGATTTGAATCCGTGTTTATTTACTGTGTGATCGATTGGTATAATCTGAAGTGGCTCTTGTTGGGATTGGAGTCCTAAACTATGAGGAAAAAGGGGTCTAAGTCGGAGGAGTTGCTGAGATCAAGGAGGAAATTCGGGGAAGACCTTCTGTTGCGATGGGCGACCGCCCAGGTGGTGTTGGGCGACCGCCCAGGAGGACAGAAGCTTTGGCTCGTGGAATTTTTTGGCTTGGGCGACCGCCCATGGAGTGATGGGCGACCGCCCACGTGTCGGATCAGAATTTTCTGCAGCAGATTTGTTTCCTATTTTGATTAGAACTCTTCTTAATATTGATTTAGGGTTTCCTTGTATTACTATATAAGCATAGTTACGACCTAGAACAGATTTGTGAGTTGTGTAGCAACATATTAGAAGGAGTCTAATAACATATTGGCTTGGCAATTGCCCCCGGACGTAGTTCACGAGTTGGTGAATGAACCGGGTAAACAACTCTTGTGTTCTTGTGTGTGTGATTATTTCTCTCTTGTGTGTGTGGGTTTATTGATTCTTTGTCTAGATTGCAACGGGGGAGCACCAAATTCACAACAACTGGTATCAGAGCCTGGTTCGGAGGATTCAAAGTTTCATTAGTTGATTTTTTTTTTGAATCGCGTTCTTGGGGATTTTGGTGAAGCAGTCAGATGAAGAACTCAATCGAGAAATTCAACGGTGTGAATTTCACGTTTTGGAGGACAAGGATTGAAGACTACCTTTATTGTAAGGATCTTCATGGACCCTTGAAGGAGAAGCCCGAAGGCATGTCACAAGGGGATTGGGAGACGTTGGATCGGAAGGCGTTAGGAGCGGTAAGGAGTGCCCTAACCGACGACGTTGCACGGAACGCTATGGAGGCCAAGACAACGGTGGAGTTGCTACAAACGCTGTCAGACATGTATGAGAAGCCGTCTAATATCAACAAGGTGCATTTGATAAAGAGGTTTGCGAATGCGAAGATGTCAGAGGGGCAGACAGCGGCAAGTCATATCGGCAATTTCAAAGATATGGTGGACCAATTGAAAAGTGTTGATATTACTTTCTCCGATGAAGTGCTAGCGTGTTTTCTACTAAAATCATTGCCTGATAGTTGGGAGGTTACTGTCACAACAATTAGTACGTCGAAAACAGTATTGGTGTATACGGAGGTTAGAGATCTCATCCTTCAAGAGGAGTTGCGAAGGAAAGAGAAAAGGGGAGAATCTTCCGTAGATGGGGCTGCACTTAGGGTAGAGAGAAAAAGGGGAGGACCGAAAAGGGGAAAAAGGTCAAATGCTACAACTGTGGCGAATTAGGTCATATCAGTTATGACTGTCCGGGTAAAGATGGTGGTGCTCACGTGGTGGATGATGGTGGAGATGTATTGATCCTAGGAGAGGAGCAGTCGGGTGAAGATTGGGTGTTGGATTCGGGAGCTTCTTGTCATACTAGTGGGGATGCAGAATCAATGAAGCGTCTGGCTGGAGACTTTGGGGTTGTCTATCTTGGTGACGGTCGGCCTATGAAGGTCAAAGGTAAAGGGATGTAATGATGAAGACACCTAACGGGGCCGTTTTACAACTACACAACGTGATGCATGTTCCGAATTTGAGGAGAAGGGTGATTTCTGTGGGACAACTTGACAGTGAAGGGTATGGTGTTTCTTTCATTGGTGGGTCTTGGGAAGTCACGAAAGGGGCTAAGGTGTTGGCTCGTGGGGTTAAGGGGAAGATGTTGTACTCTACCTACAATGTCGATGTTCGTTCCGGTGGGAGCAAGAGGCTAAAGAACCGGCCTGTTGATGTAAAAAGGGGAGACATCAAGAAACGGTATGTTGGGGGGGACACAAAGTTGATCAACGTGGTGTGGAAGTCCAAGTGCCCTAACAGAGAGCGGTTTCAGACCAAAAACAGACGATGCAAGAAACAAGGTGTGTCCGAGTTTTAAGGGGAAGCATTGCGAGGAAGGTGGGTCTGGAGGGAGAAGGCGAAGTTAGACTTGCGGGGAGAAATCAAGGTAGAAGCTGATTTGGGGAGGCAAGAATCATCTAACACGGAGAGGTTAAAACGTCGCTTGGTTTCAACTCGCCTTAGTACTTGAGGAGAGGTGTGGTAGTGTCAATCCAATATGGGATGGGGGAAATGTGTTCGAAGGTCTTTACTCCGTG